>CAUYQG010104648.1:0-66758 GCA_963574415.1 Tarsius wallacei | reverse complement strand
CAACCGGCTAATTTTTGATTTATTGTAGAGATGAGGTCTTGCCAAGTTGCCCAGGCGGGTCGCGAACCCGCAGGCTCAGGCAATCCACTCACCTCAGCCTCCCAAAGCACGGGATTACAGGCTGAGCCACCGAGCCCGGCTTTTTTTCTTTATTGTTGTCTGCTTGTGTTAATTCAAAGACTTTTCTTCAAGTTCTGAGATTTTTCTTCTGCTTGATCTAGTCTACTGTTAAAATTTTCCACTGCATTTTGTAGTTCCCTGAATAATGATTTCATTTCTAGAATTTTAGTCTGTTTTTTTTTTTTTAAGGCATCTATGTCTTTGGAGAATTTTTCATTCATATCCTGAATAGTTTTTTTTTTTTTTTTAATGTCTCTGTGTTTGGTTTTTAATGTTCTCCTAAAGCTGATTCTTCAATTTTATGATCAACCTCTTGTATTCTATGTTTGAAATTTCAAAGATTTGGTTTTGGTTACAGTTCATTGGTGAAGAGTTAGTGTGGTGTTTTGGAGGGTGTTGGAGAGCTCTGTTTCTTCATATTATCAGAATTATTTTTCTTGTTCCCTCTTATTTGGGTCGACTAATTCTTTTTTGTGGTTGGCAAGGAGCTGACGGACACTGTAGGGTTCCCTGAATTATATATGGCCTTGGTGAAGTGAATTTCCCAATTGCCAGTTGTGGCAGTATTGTGCTGGATGCCTACACTGGCTCACAGCATCCTGAGTAGCCAGAGTAGCTTGGAAAGTAGTTTTAACTAGGTTCTGGCATCAGGCGTTTTCCAGAGTGGAGATATTAAATCCCATGTGATGGGCTGTGCTGTTGACCTTCAATCAGAAGTTGCTTTGATCACCCTGAGGTTTCTCCTTAGCCTGTGTTGCTTCAAGGACATACCCAGTCAAGCTAGGCAGAGGAGGAGGATCTATGGATTACCCAAGTTCATAGTTTTGAGCCTTCGAAGGCAGTGCAAGTGGAAAGGTGCCCAAGCACCCCACTAGTGCATGTTCCTGGCCACCCCAGTGAGGATTTGGAGGGAGGTTCGGGCCACTGGGGAAATGCTGCTGCACAGGGCAGACATAATGTTTTACATTGAGAGTGAGAGGTTACTGTGGCAACAAGTATGACTGGGATCAAAGAAAGAAAAGTCACGGTGTTGCAAATGACAATGTTACTCTTTTTACAGCTAAAAAGTATCACATTGTATATATGTACAACACTTTAAAAAATCTATTTATTTGTTTATAGACAATTAGGTTGATTCCATATTTTGGCTGCTGTAAATAGAGCTGCAAAAAGTATTAGAGTGTAGATATATTTCCAATATATAGATTCCATTTACTTTGGATAAAACATTAATTAAAAATGGAAGAGCACACAAATGAATGGAAATATATATTGTGTTCATGGATTGGAATAATTAATATAATTAAATGTATTACCCCAAATAATCTACAGATTCAAAGCAATCACTATCAAACTGCCAACAACATTTTTCACAGTGATAGAAAAACATTCTAAAATTTGTATGAAGTTACAAAATATCCCAACTAGCAAAAGTTATTTTGAGGAAAAAAAAACTGGAGGACTATGACTTTGAACCACACTGCAAAGTTACAATAAGCAAAACAGCATGATACAGGCATGAAAATTGATTCATGAACCTGTGGAAGAGAATGGAGAATTCAGAAACAAATCCACACATTTAAAGCCAACAATTTGTTGGTAACGGTGCCAAGAACACACATTAGAGAAAGAACAATCTCATCAATAAATGGTGCTGGGAAAACAGCATATCCACATGCAAAAAAATAAAACTAGACCCCTATTTGTCACCATACACAAAAATCAACTAAAATGGTTTACAGACCTGAATGTAAGGTCTGAAACTATAAAAGCATTATAGGAAAACAGAAAAAACACTGCGGGACATTGGTATAGGCAAAGATTTTTGTCGTATAAGACTTTAAAAGTCCACACCTTGGGAGGCTGAGGTGAGTGGATTGCCTGAGCCCGCGGGTTCGAGACCCACCTGGGCAACTTGGCGAGTCCTCATCTCTACAATAAATCAAAATAAAAATTAGCAGGGCTTGGTAGCGAGCGCCTGTAGTTCCAGCTACTTGGAAGGCTGAGGCGGAAGGATCGCCGGAGCCCAGTGGGTCCAGGCTGCGGTGACTGGAAGCAGCCACTGCACTCCAGTCTGGGCAATGGAGTGAGATTCCAACTCAAAGAAAAAAAAAAAGACTTTAAAAGTACAGGCAACAAAAGAAAAAATAGACAAATGGGATTACATAAACTAAAAAGCTTCTGCATAGCAAAGGAAATAATAAACTGAAAAAACCGCCAATAGAATAGAAAAAAATTCATAAAAATATGTATCTGACAATGGGTTAATATCCAGAATATATAAATAACTCAAATAATGAAATAAAAATATCAAACAGGAAAAAAAACCAGACAAAGAAGTCTGATTAAAAATGAGCAAAACATTTGGATCTGAATGGATATCCTAAAATAAACATACAAATTTTCAACAGGTATATGATAAATATCCATCATCACTAATCATCAGGAAAATGTAAATCAAAGTCAAAATGAATTGTCACCTCATCCCAGTAAGAATGTCTATTATCAAAGAGTAACGAATAACAAATATCAGTAAAGATGTAGATAAAAGAAAACTCATAAACACTACTGGTAAGAATATAAATTAGTACAGCCACTATGGACAATGGTATGAAGGTTACTCAAAAAATTAAAAATTGGACATATATGGTCCATAATTTCATATTTTTAGTCTTTTTTCTATATTCTTCCATATTGTCGATACACAGCTTTTTTTTAGAACTTTTCATATTTCTCTTTAAGTATATAAAAATGACTTTTCATGGGAGATACTGGATTGGATGTTCTTCTGTGTCTCTCTAGCTTTTCATCTTTTTGTGTGAAATAAACATTGTATAACAAATGAAATGTTTTAAGCACAAAGCTACTTTGCAATCTTATAGTGAACTTCAGAGTCACAAAAAGCAATTTTTTGGTAGAGGATTGCTCAAACTGATCTATAATGCTAGAAACATTTTTGTCCACCCACCATTTTCTTGTTTTCCACAAATTTCCCAATCCTTTTAGATTGTAATAATTTGATGTTTTTCTAATCCAAGAAACACCTGATCAAGAATGTAAGTAGACTGATGCCAGCTTGTTCTTCACTACCACCAAATCAATGTACCTGGGTTCTAAGCATATTGTACCACTTGTAATAAAATATTAAGGTCTAGAAGTTCCTGATATTGTGTATAATTTGTGGGTGATCTTGAGTATACCCTTATCTTTCTCTAATTTTCCTTTTATTTATCAAAAAAGTATAGAAATGTTATAGAATGCACAGAGGTTACAGAATGTTTCTAAGATCTGAGAATCCATGCTCTGTTTTCCCATGGGTTTCAAATGTTGTTTAATGTCAGTAACAGCAATCTATCTTTGTTAATGCTCATGCAAAAATTGTTATCATACCAAATTCAGTAATAGTCACTTATTTTTAAACAAATCAACCAAAACTAATTATATCAAATATTTGCTTTAGTTTGCTAAGGTAGCCATTGTCATAAATCCATTATCTATAGCAGTTTACTGTGTTCTGTATATTTGTACCCAATATTCTCCTCTAATTCCCAACATTTTTTTTCAAAATTATTTACTCAGTAGTTATTACAAATTTGCAAGATAGGCACTTTTCTAGGTGCTAAAAACAAAAAGATCAATAATAATTAGTCAAAGACAATGATTTCTCGACTGGAAATTATTTTAGATATATTTTTGGTTGTCACAGCTCTGCAAGTGGATGGATGCTGCAGACATGCACTGGGTGAAGGTTAGGGGATATTATTAACCATTCAAGAATGCACAGGACAGCCTTGCCAAAAAAAAAGAAAAGAGAAGAAAAATTATTCAGCCTCAAATACCAATAGATTTGAAGTTGAGAAACAGGTTTATCCCACTAAAAACAGATCTATGCAATTTACCCAACATATTATAAGTATTTGAGCAAAATAGGCAGTAATGCATATTAAAATAAGGTATACACCTGTGTTTAAATGTTGTACTGCATAAAATAATGTAGATAGCTGATAGAAAATTTAATGTATGGGAAAAATACTAGTTCAAGATAAAGTTCAAGCATGGCACAAAAGCAAAGAACAACTATGTGCAAACTAGAAGTGTTACTATGCAATGAATAATTCTCATCACTGTGAGCAGTGGCAGTGAAAGTATGTATGTATATGTTTCCCTTTAAAAGTTTGGATTTTCTAAAATGGAGAGCTTGTAGCTTCATCTTCATGTATAAACCAAACTTCTATAAAATATGTATATTTGGAACATTCACATGCTTTGACTTTCCAAGCAATAATAACTACATTTGAACAACTTTATTGCGATATAATTGTTATATAATAAATATAACAAATAGTATAATCTAAGTTTTGACATAAGGTACACTTTTAGAAGCCCACTACTACAATCAAGATAATAAGCACATCTAAATTTCTCATAGACTTTTGTAATTTCTTTATCCCATCTTTTTTTTACTCTCTTCAGGCAAGCATTTGTTTGATTCCTACCATATAGATTACATTATAGTTTCTTGGATTTTATATAAGTGAAATCAATTTTACACATAAATATTTTGAAATTCACCCATTTTGCTACATGTCAAAATAGTTTATTATTTTTACTAATTTGCAGTATTTCATCATATGGATACATCACAGTCTATCCATTTGCCTATTGATGGTTGCTAAGGTCAGTTTTAGTTTTTGCTGCCATAAATAAAATGTTATAAACATTCATGTACAGATGTTTGTAAGAATGCAAGCTTCATTTTCTTATGGACAAATAAATAGTAGTGAAATGCCTGGATAAATTATAAATGAATGTGAAATTTAAAAACTTGCGAATTATATTTAGTGTGGCTGTACTATTCTATTAATATGTGTCCACAGTGGGAAAGTTTCTATTGCTTTACATCTCACCTACACTTAATATTATCAGTAATTTAAATTTTATTTTTTTCTAATTCACTTTTAGTGGTATTTCATTGTAGATTTTATTTGTATTCTCCTGTTACTTTTTTTTAATTTTTAATTTTAAAGATGAGGGATACAACTCAGGGTTAGGAATACAAATGTTCAATATGCAGGTACCCTTGTTGATGAGGTATGTCTCTCCTCCAGCAAAATTCCACTACTGCCAATCGCACCCCCTCCCCTGGCAATTTCTTATAGCTGCCAATCATTTTTTTTTTTTTCAATTCTTTTCTTATAGTATTACAATAATTGTTCAAGGGTCACTTATGAGTGAGAATATGTGGTACTCGGTTCTTTGTTTCTGTGATAGATCACTCAGTATTATGGATTCTAAGTCCATCCAAGTTGTTGCAAAGTTCATAATTGTGTCTTTCTTTATGATTGTGTAGTATTCCATTGTGTATATGTACCACATTTTTTTTAATCCAATCCCCTTTTGATGGGCAGCACTGTTTGTTCCATGTTTTTGTTATTGTGAATAATGCTGCAATAAGCATATGTGTGCAGGTATCTTTTTCATAGAGTGAATTAAGTTCCTCTGAGTATATTCCCAGTAAGGGTATTGCAGTGCCATATGGAAGGTTGAGTTTTAGATCTTTTAGGAATCATCAAATTGTTTTCCTGAGGGAAAGTACAGGTTTACACTCCCATCAACAGTGTACAAGTGTTCCTTTTTCACTGTATCCTCTCCAGCATCTGTTGTTTTTTGAGTTACTGATCATGGCCTTCCTGACTGGAATTAGGTGGTATCTCAGTGTGGTTTTAATTTTCATTTCTTTGATGACTAGTGATGCTTATCATTTTTTCATGTATCTGTTGGCTGCTCATATGTCTTTTTCTGAGAAGTGCCTATTCATATCTTTTACTGACTTTGTAATGGGACTGTTTTTTTTTCTTTTCTTTTTAGCATGTTTGAGTTCCTTGTAGATCCTAGATGTTAGGCCTTTGTCAGATATTACAATTGGCAAATATTTTTCCCAGTCTGTGGGCTGTCTCCCTGCTCTCTTGATGGTGTCTTTGGCTTTGCAGAAGCTTGACAGTTTGATGAGGTCCCACTTGTCTATCTTACCTCTTATGGCATGGACACTAGGGGTTTTGATCAGGAATTGGTTGCCAGTTACTCTTTCCATAAGTCACCTGCATTTTCCAAGGTTCTTTTTATTATTATTATCATTTCCTTTTTTATTTTAAAGATGTGGGATACAATTCAGGGTTAGGTATATAAGTGTTCATTATGCAGGTACACTTGTTGATGAGGAGTGTCTCCCCTTCCCTAGGCATATTACAAGGTTCTTATAGTTTTAGGTTTTATTTTTAGATCTTTGATCCATTTAGAGTTGATTTTTGTGACTGGTGATAGATAGGGGTCTTGTTTTAATCTTCTGTGTGTGGTCAGCCAGTTTGCCCAGCACAATTTACCGAATAAGTTTTCCTCTCCCTTGTGGTTGTGCCTGTAGTCCCAGTTACCAGGGAGACTGAGGCTGGAGGATCACTTGAGTCCAGGAGTTCTGGGTTGCAGTGCGCTATGTCGATCAGGTGTCCACACTAAGTTCGGCACCATATGGTGACCTCCCAGGAGTGGTGGACCACCAGGTTCTATAAGGAGGGGAAACCGGTCCAGGTAGGAAACATAGGAGATCACAACTCCCATGCTCATCAGCATCTTCCTGATACTAATTGGTGTCTTTCATATTTTATATTTTTAAGCTATACTTCCTTTGATGAAATGTATGGTTAAGTATTTAGCTTATTTCTATATTGAAAATATTTATATTACAGGTTCAAAATCCTTAATCAAAAAATTGAAATCCAAAATGCTACATAATCTGAAACTGGATGATAACCAACATAACACTTAAAGGAAATGATCAGTGAAGCATTTCAAATTTGTTATTTCTATCAGAAATCAGTGATTTGGAGTGCAATATTTCAATCACACTGTATAATGTAAATATACAAAGTCTAGAAAAATATAAAATCTGAAACATTTCTTCTCCAAGGATTTTTTATAAGGAATATTTGATCTGTATTGATATCTAAGAGTTTAAAAAATATACTGTGCATATATGATATTTGCAAGAAATATTATTTGCAAATATTTTCTCAGAATCTATGGGTTGTCTCCACATTATGTGAACAATATCTTTTGGAAGCAAATGGTTTAATTTTGAAAATTGTTATATAAATTCGGCTTTTTGTATCACCTGTAATAAATCTTTGTCTAGCCCAATGTCAAAAGATTTTCTTTCTTTGTACATTACGGTTTTATATTTAAATCTAGGTTCAATTTTAAGTTGATTTACAAATATTGTGTGAGGTATGAATACAAGTGTATACTTTTTTATATGGATGTCAAATTTTTCTAGCACATTTTGTTAAACACTATGCATTTATCTTTTCTCTACTAATCTGCCTTTGCACATTTGTCAAATATCTGTTATCCATAGAGAGAATTCTGAAAATATTACAGATTTTAAAGCACCAAGAATCAATTTTCCCAACTAACTAACAATTGCATTACAAAATCTGTCTGATGTAACTATTTTGGAACTCTGGAGTCTATCCAAATACTTACAAATTCAGAGGAAGACTTAGACTGTAAATTAAGATTAATTTCAGTCAATTTCAGCTCTTAAATTGATAAAAGCCCTGTGGGAGACAACTATCCATTCAGCTTGCAGGAGCAGAGCATTAAATGTAAATACTGCACTCTAAACTACTGAGATCTGTGTTCTGTTGCTGACACTGCTACCTCTAATGGCAAACATGTAGGAATGGAAGTAACCAACCATTGTTGTTGAAATACCCAAGAAAACTTAGAAAACTATATTTGCTGTAAACCCCTACCTCATGCTTGCTGCACTGTATTCTATACACCCCCTCTTAACTCACGTTTAATATGCTATATAAATTCCTACCTCACGTTTGATATGTTATATAAGCTCCTACCTCACGTTTGATATGTTATATAGATTCCTACCTCACATTTACTGTATTTCTAACTCTACCTCAAATACTGAAAGACTGGACTCATAATAGGTGCCTGGTAGTGACTGCAATCGTAAAGTTACACCATGATTTAAACAGTATTTGTATTTAACCCTGTTAAGCTTCAACTTTTACAACGGTATGTGAATGCTGAGCAAGCAACAAGCCCCCTCCCAAACATTCCTTTGCTTAGATTATAGCATACCCCGTGGTGCCAGACCTGGCGGCGCCAGCCACCCTCCTGACAGGCAGGCTCTGCATTGTTGCAAACCTGCTGCCTGCTTGCTCAAGTTAATTAATTGTATAAACTTGGCTTATCTAACATTCCATTT
Organism: Tarsius wallacei; assembly: GCA_963574415.1. Classification (NCBI taxonomy): domain Eukaryota; kingdom Metazoa; phylum Chordata; class Mammalia; order Primates; family Tarsiidae; genus Tarsius; species Tarsius wallacei. The sequence continues at coordinate 58,357 of CAUYQG010104648.1, read as the reverse complement.
TGCTCGTTCAGCAGTTACCTGTCCATCACAAGAAACAAAGCCTGAGCCCGCGCAAGTCGAACTTGAATCAACCAATCAAAATCTCTGTAACTACGTCATATAGTTTTTATCCAACCCTGTATGCACAAGTCTGTAAAACCACCCCACTCCCTCAAAACTGTGTATAAAATGTATGTGTTAACTTGAGTCGGGGCTCTCTCATCACTGAAGCCACTGTGTCAGTTTCAAACGTGAGCCCAGGCTCGAGCCTGAATAAAGCCCTCGTGTACTTGCATCGGAGCTGACTCTTTGGTGATCTCTCGAACTTAGACCTTTGGGCATAACAGTTGCAGCCCTCAACATCACTGTTGCAAAATCTTCCACTCTGGCTGAAGTAACTACCAGAAAATATAAAAGGGTAATTGCATTCTCGTCACTTAATTCGTCTATCCATTTTTCCCCTTTTGGTAACCACTCAAGGACTAAGACACTCAAAAGAAATAACATTTATGAAAAATTTAGAAAGTCATTGCATATGCCCAGAGAAATACACAGTATAAGAAAAGACCTGAAATATGCACCTCAGTATGATCGCCAGCACAAATACAATCAACAAGAATTTTTTTAAAGGATTAAAAGTAAATCTTGAGGAAGAGAGAAAATTTGATCTCCAGAGGTACCACCTTATGAGATTCAAATGGAAAGTTTTGACAAAAAAATCACAAGACACACACATAAACAGGAAAGTGTGACACATTCTAAGAATGAAATGGAATAAAAACTGCTGCTGAGAAAATTCTGATGGCAAACCTACTAAACAAATACTTTGAATACTTGTATTTAAGATGATCAGTGAACTAAAGAAAGACGTACGGGGAGAAAAAATTAATTAACAAAATGGAACTCTCAATAAAGAAATAGAAAACATAATAAAACACAAGAATCTACACCTAAAAAACATAAAATGTAGAATGAAAAATTCACTGTAGGAATTTGAAATCACCTGAAGCAGGCCAAATAAAGAATTTGTGAATTTTAATATGAAATAATTACAATCATTGAGTATAAAAAACAGAGAGAAAGAAGTTTTAAGAAATGTGAACAGAACCTGAGGTAGCCTAAGGTACATGTGGGATAATATCAAACAGACCAATGCATGCAATGTGGGAATTCTAAAAGAAAAACAGTATAAGAAAGGAGTGAGATTATTTGAAGAAATAATGGCTGAAATTTTATAAAATTTGATGAAATATATGACTATAAACATTGAATTTGCTCACAAATCCCTAAATAAAATAAATTAGAAGAAATCCACAGTGAAACACAATCACAACCAAATTGTCAAATGACAAAAGCAAACAGAGAATCTTGAAATCAGAGAGAAATCACTCATCACATACAAGGATCTTGAATAAAATTATCAGCAGATTTATTTTCAGAAACTTTAGCCATGAAAAGGTAGTTTGAAAATATATTCAAAGTATTGAAAAGAAAATCTGACAACTAAGAAGATCCTACATCTGGTTAAACTGTCCATCAACAGAGAGAGACAAACTAAAACCTTCCAGAAAAATAAAAGCTGAGGGAGTTTGCTATTGCTGAACCTACCCTGGAAAAAATGCTAAAGTGTCTCCCTCAGGTTGAAGAAGAAGAATAAACAAAAAAACCTAGACAATACCTCAGAGCTTTATGTTGAAATGAAGATCTTGGCAAAGCATATACAGGAACAGGGGACATCAGAAAGATAACTGATAGAAGCCCCTAGAGCTCATTCTTATCACAAAGACAGAGCAATGAATAAGCAACTATATTTTTAAGAAAATAGCTGAAGGGGAGTGTCAGGGTGCATCAGAAGTGTAACAGAATTTCTGGTGAGCACAAAAACTTGGGATGGTTACATAAAGAATGGAACCACAATCAGTTGGACACTCGAAGAAACTTTTCCTTATGGTGATGAGATAAGGAAGAGAATACCAGCAATGCCAATCAACACTGTAGACACCTACAGACATTACCAGTGGAGTCACAGGTACTAAACTCAGCTGGGATGGCTGCATGAAGTTCACATAGCTATATTTCCTTCAGAGGAGAAACTGATACTATGCCCCATCCCATGTAGCTACTGTGTTATGCTATCATGGAACTGGAACTATGCCTGGAATGTTTGTTGCTTCAGGGTCATTTAGCCATGGGTACCCTTAATCCCTGAGAATAAGACACTGCCAAACCATCCTAGCCTGAAAAGTCCCAATATAAGCCCCCCAAGCAACTGCTATGCCCTTTCTAGTGGGGTGAAATGAAGGTGGAGCCATTCCAACTACCTATCCACCTGCTATCTGAGTCTGGAGCTGAAGCAATACACTGCTTCCTGGAAAAAAAGTATCTTGGCTACTCAGAGAGCCAAGCTTCCCCAGTGGCTGAGTTGGAGTAGAATCCTGTATCCAAAGAAATTGTATACAGTTATAAAAGTTAAAATTATTGTGAGTCTGATTTATAATACCATTTTTCATTGTTACATGATTTAAGACTAATGCATTAAAATTTATTGGTCTATATATTCAGACAAATACTGTATAGAGATATTATTTTGTGGCATCAACAACTAAAAGGGATAGCACAGAGATTTGTAGAAGGATGATTTTTGTATGTTATTGAAATTAAGCTGGTATAAATTCAAATTAGAATGTTTTAACTACAGGATGGTAAATGCAATTCCCAAGGTAACTACAAAGAAAATAGCTAAGTTATATACTTAAAGTAAGAAGAAAAATAAATATTTTGCTACAAATATGAACACAAAAGGTAGCAACGGAAAAGATGATGAAAAAAAAATCTCTCAGCTATACAGAAAACAAAAAAAGGCATGCATATGTCTTAAATATTAATTAATTAAAATCCCCAATTAAAAGACAGAGTGACAGATTGAATAAAACAACATGATCCAAATATATCCTGTCTATAAGAGACTCAGTTTAGATTAAAAAAAGTAAAATAAAAAGAAGAGGGGTGATTATATTAATATTAGAAAAATAGACTTTAACCACTTAGGGAAGATGGTGAAGAATATCATATGTTAATACAACTCCCTGCATCACACATACATAAAAATTGCAACATTTACATACCTAATAACAGATCCTAAAGGTATATGACACAAAAAGTGTACGAATTGAAGGTAAAAAAAGAGTTTTCAAATAAGAATTGGACATTTTAATATTTTATCTTCAATAATGAATAGAAAAACTTAGCCGGGCTCAGTGGCTCAGCCTGTAATCCCGCACCTTTGGGAGGCTGAGGTGAGTGGATTGCCTGAGCCCGCGGGTTTGAGACCCGCTTGGGCAACTTGGTGAGACCTCATCTCTACAATAAATCAAAAATTAGCCAGGCATGGTAGCGCGCCCCTGTAGTTCCAGCTACTTGGAAGGCTGAGGTGGAAGGATCCCCGGAGCCCAGCAGGTCAAGGCTGCGGTGGCCGGGAGCAGCCACTTCACTCCAGTCTGGGTGACAGTGAGACTCCAACTCAAAAAAAAAAAAAAGAAAAGAAAAGAAAAACTGACAGAAGATTCATTTTTTAATGTAACTTTTTTATTTCTCTGAGTTCACAAATATATATATATATATTTCCTCTTTTAATTTTTATTTAAAATTGTGGGGTATAATTCAGTGCTAGGTATACAAATATTAACCATGCAGGTGCCCTAATCGATGAGGTGTGCCCCTCTTTCCCCAGGCAGATATCTATTACTGCCAATCCCAACTCCCCACCCCAAGTCCCTTCCTCGCAGTTTCCCACCACTTTCAATCCTCTTCTTATAGTATTATGGGAGTTGTTCAAGGTCCACTTATGAGTGAGAACATGCGATACTCAGCTCTTTGTTTCTGTGGGAGATCACTCAGTATTACAAACTAATTCCATCCAGGTTGCTGCAAAGTTCGTGATTTTGTTCTTCTTTATGACTGTGAAGCATTCCATTGTGTATATGTACCACATTTTTAAAAATCCAGTCCTCTTTTGATGAGCAGCACGGTTGGTTCCATGTTCTTGCTATTGTGAACAATGCTGCAATAAACATACGTGTGAAAGTATCTTTTTCATAGAGTGACCTGAGTTCTTCCAGGTTTATTCCCAGTAGGGGGATTGCAGGGTCATATGGAAGGTTTATTTTTAGAACTTTTAGGAATTGCCACACTGATTTCCACAGAGGCTGAACTAGTTTGCACTCCCACTAACAGTGTAGAAGTGCTCCCTTTTCACCACATCCTATCCAGCATCTGTTATTTTCTGAGTTATTGATGATGGCCAGTCTGACTGGAGTTAGGTGGTATTTCGGTGTAGTTTACTTTGCATCTCCTTGATGACTAGTGAGGCTGAACATTTTTTCATATATCTGTTGACTGCTCTTATGTCTTCTTTTGAAAGGTGTCTATTCATAACTTTAGCCCACTTTGTAATACGGCTGTTTGTTTTTGTTTTTCTTTTCTGCATGTTTGAGTTCCTTATAGATCCTTGATGTTAGGACTTTGTCAGACATGGAGTTGGCAAATATTTTTTCTCCGTCTTTGGGTTGTCTCCCTGCTCTCTTGATGGTTTCTTTGGCTTTGCAGAAGCTTGTCAGTTTAATGAAGTCCCACTTGACTATCTTATCTCTTATGACCTGGGCACTTCGGATTTTGATCAGGAATTGATTGCCAGTTCCAACTTCCATAAGAGTGTCTCCTGCACTTTCCAAGGTTCTTACAGTTAGAGGTTTTACATTTAGGTCTGTGATAAATTTAGAGTTAATTTTTGTGTAGGGGGATAGATAGGGATACTGTTTTAATCTTTTTCATGTGGTCAGCCAGTTTTCCCAGCACCATTTACTGAATAGGTTCTCCTCTCCACAGTAGTGGGTGGTGAAGGCCTTGTTGAAGATGAGTTGGTTGAGAAATTAAGGTTTTGCTTCTGGAATCAAAATTCTATTCCATTGGTCTATATGCCTGTTCTTGTACCAATACCAGGATGTTTTGATTATTGTAGCTTTATGATAAAGTTTAAGGTCTGGGAGTGTGATACATTCTGCTTTGTTTTTTATTTGCTGAGAATTGTTTTGCCTATTCTTGGTCAGCTATATTTCCATATGAATTCTTGAAGTGTTTTTTCTAGGTCTGATAAGAATGGTGCTGGAAATTTGATGGGTATTGCATTAAATCTGTAGATTGCCTTAGGTAAAAAATGGACATCTTAACAATGTTGATTACTCCAATCCATGAGCATGGAATATTTTTCCACTTGTTTGTGTCATCTTTGATTTCTTTGAGCAGTGTTTTGTAGTTTTCATTGTAAAGGTCTGTCACATATCTGGTTAGGAGGATGCCAAGGTATTTCATTTTTTTGTGGCTATTGTAAATGGAATTGTGCTTTTTATTTGAGTTTCCGTTTGTTTATTATTGGTGTATAGAAGTGCAATTGTCTTTTGTACATTTATTTTATACCCTAGAATTTGTCAAAGTCCTTTATCAGTGCAAGGAGGTTTTTGGCAGATTCTCTTGGGTTTTCAAGGTATACAATCATGTAATCTGCAAAGAAAGATAGCTTGACTTCCTCTTTTCTTGTGTGGATATGCCTGATCACCTTCTCTTCTCTGATTGCTTTAACTAGGACTTCCAAAACTATGTTGAACAGGAAGGGTGAGACTGGGCATCGTTGTCTTCTTCCAGTTTTCAGGGGAAATGGTTCCAATTTTTATCTGTTTAGGAGTATTCTGGCTGTGGGTTTCTCGTAGACGGCTCTTACTATTTTGAGGTATGTTCCACCTATGCCTAGATGCTTGAGGGTTTTTATCAAGAAGAGGTGCTGAATTTTATCAAAAGCTTTTTCTGCATCTAATGATATAATCATGTGGTTTTTGTTTTTGAGTCTATTGATTTATTTACTTACACCTATAGTCTTAGGAATCTTGAACCAGTCTTGCATCCCGGGGATGAAGTTTATTTGGTCATGACGGATGATTTTTGAGATGTGTTGTTGAATCCATTTTGTCACAATCTTGTTGAGAATTTTAGAATGTATCTTCATCAAAGATATTGGCCTGTAGTTCTCTTTCTTTGTTGGGTCTTTACCTGGCTTTGTTATCAATGTGATATTAGCTTCATAAAATGATTTGGGGAGAGTTCCATGTTTCTTAATCACCTGGAATACTTTCAATAGGATGGGTATCAGTTCCTCCTTGTATGTTTTCTAGAATTCTACTGGAAAACCATCTGGTCCAGGACTTCTTTTTGTAGGTAGTTTTCTTATGACATAATCAATTTCCTTGATTGTTGTTGGTCTATTTAGGGTCTCAGTTTCTTCTTATTTCTACCTAGGGAGGTTGTGTAATGTCAGAAAGTCCTTCATTTCCCTTATGTTTTCAAGTTTGCTTCCATACAGTTGTACATAGTAGTCTCTTAAAATCTTTTTTATTTCTCCAGGGTCAGTTGAGACTTCATCTTTTGTGTTTTTGAGTGAGTTTATTTGGACTTTCTCTCTCTTTTTCTTGGTCAGTCTGGCTAGAGGACCATTTATCTTGTTTATTCTTTCAAATAACGAGCTTTTTGTTTTGTTGATTTTTTGTATAATCCCTTTGTCTTCTATGTCCTGGATTTGGGCTTTTATTTTGGTGATCTGGATTCTTCTGTTGAAGTTAGGGTTTTGGTGGTCTTCCATTCCAGCTTCCTTAGGGGACTTGTGAGGCTGTTAACTTGTGATCTTTCTGTTTTTTTCATGCGTGTTTGTAAAGATATGAATTCCCCACTTACTCCTGTTTCATGACATTGCAGAGGTGTTGGTAATATGTTTCTTCATTTTCATTTGTTTCCAGGTATCTTTTAATCTCTGTTTTAATTTCATCATTGACCCAGGAGTTACTTACCATTGTACTGTTTAGTGTCCATGTCTTTGTGGGTTTTGGGGGAACTTTGTTGGTGTTGATATTTATTTTTATTCCACTGTAGTCTGAGAAGGTGCATGGCAAGATTTCAATCTTATGAAATTTGTTTATGTTTGATTTATGGCCAATGATGTGGTGGATCTTGGAGTGCATTCCGTGTGATGATGAGTAGAATGTATATTCTGCGGTCATTGGGTAGAGTGCTCTGTAGGTATCAATTAAGTCCATTTGTTCAAGAGTCTCATTGAGGTTCTGGGTCTCCTTGATGATTTTTTGTCTTGATGATTTGTCGAGGCTTGTGAGTGGGATAATAAAGTCCCCAGCTATGATAGTGCTACAGTGAATCTCTTTTTTAAGTTTCCCTAGAAGCAGGTTTACAAGCTTTGGTTGACTCTATGTGAGGTGCACATGTGTTTAGGATGTATATGTCTTATTGATGGATTGAACCTTTTATTATTATATAGTGACCTTATTCATCTTTTTAAATTTTTGATAGCTTAAAGGGTATTTTGTCTGATATTTAGGTCAATACTCCAGCTTTATTTTGTGTTCCATTTGCCTGAAATTTTGTTTTCCATCCTCTTACTTTGAGTCTGTGAGTGTTCTTTCTGGTGAGATGAGTTTCTTAGAGAAAATATATTGTTGCTTCATGATATTTTATCCATTTTGCCATTCTATGTGTTTTCAGTGGTGCATTTAGTCCATGCACATTCAGGCTAACTATTGAAACATGTGGGTTTATCTTTGTCATGAGGTTCTTATAGAGTTGTCATTGTACTTGTTTGTTTTTTGTCTTTCTTTTGGTTTTTGGATTGGTTCATGTGTTTTTTTCCTGTACTCTTGTGAAGAACATTGTTGTTCTCTTTCCCTTTTCTTCTGTGTTAAATACTTTCTTAAGAGTTTCTTGTAGGGTGGGCTCAGTGGCTCAGCCTGTAATCCCAGCACTTTGGAGGCTGAGGTGAGAGGATTGCCTGAGTCCATGGGTTTGAGACCCACCCAGGCAACTTGGTGAGACCTCATCTCTACAACAAATCAAAAATTAGCTGGATGTGGTAGCGCATGCCTGTAGTTCCAGCTACTTGGAAGGCTGAGGTGGCAGGATCATAGGAACCCAGCAGTTGAGGCTGCGGTGGCCATGAGCATGCCACTGCTCTGCAGCCTGGGTGACAGAGTGAGGCTCCAACTAAATGACAAAAAATAAAACAACAATGACAAAAAAAGACTTTCTTGTAGAGGTGGTGTGGAGGCAGCATAAGTTCTTAAGTTTGGATATTTGGGATAGATTTTAATTCTCCTTCACTGATGAAGCTTAGCTTGGCTGGGTAGGTCATTCTTGGTTGAAATTGTTTCTCTTTGAGAACTTTGAATATTGGACTCTAGGCGCTCCTACCCTGAAGTGTTTCTGTAGATAAATCTGCTGCCATTCTAATTCGTCTTAACTGGTAAGTAGTCTGACCTTTTTCTCTTTCTGCTTTTAGAATTTTTTCTTTTATACCTACTTTGTTCAGGTGAATTATTATGTGCCTAGGAATTGGTGTTCTCATTTGTTGTCTTGCAGGGGTTCTCTGAATCTCTTGTGTTTGAATGTTTGCATAACTGATGAGGTGAGGGATGTTTTCTTGAATAATTTCATGTAATGTTTGTTCCTGGGTGGGCTCTGTCTCTGTTTGTGCCTCAGAAAGTCCAATTCTCTTAGGTGTTCTCTTGAAGTAATCACTCATCTATTGAAGGTTTTGTTGTGTCTTTTTAAGATTCTTTTCTAGGTTTTTGACAGTTTGGTTTAGTTATGTATTTTGGTCTTCAAGTTCTGAGATTCTTTTTTTCTGCTTGACTAATTTTGCTTTTCATGCTTATTAGTTTGTTATTTATTTCAATCACAGTATTCTTTACTGCTGTTATCTCAGTTATCAGCACCTTCCTATTTTCCTCTTGTCTCTCCTCAATTATTTTTATTCTTTCTGTTAATGTATTGATGTCTGGGCTTGTAGTATGCGACCAGTCATTTTGGTGGCTCTTCATTCTTTGCAAACCGAAGTCTGTATTCTTATTATCTGATCTCCCAGGGGTATGTGTGAGACTTATATTCTTCTTCTGGTTTTTCTTCATTTGTATAGGTTTTCTTCCCCACTTTTTCCTTTTTTCCCCATCTTCTTTAAATCTGTTGTTCAGGGGTGGTGGGGTTGCTTTTCCTTCTGTTTGCTCAATCTCCTATTCTTCCTTGTGTGAATCCTCTGACTTTGTTCAATTCTGAAGTTGGACTGTAGGTTGGAGGCTATACTTGTTGCAGTTTTGACATTTATTTAAGGGGGGGAGCTGTGATTCAAAATCTATCTGCAGATCCTGGTATCCACCGACAGATGTATGGATATATTCTGGAATCTGCTTCCCACTGCCTTGTATTCTGTCCATGCAATGGGAGTATAGGTTTGCTCCCTTAAAGCAAATGACATACAAAAAAGGAAAGGAATGGAACAGGGAGGGGAGGCAGCAGAAGGTGGAGAGAGAGAAGAGTTAGAGGGAAAACAGACAAAGCTATCCATTAACAAATGAAAATAGACCTGAAGACAAATAAGAGTAAGAGAAAAAACAAAAACAAAAACAAATGAACAAACAACAACAAACAAAAAACTAGGACATACAGTCATACAGACACACAAGCTGACCAACCTCCTTATGATGTACTATTCCTCTACACAAACATGAGTTCTTAGATCCCAAGTTGGAGGTTGGGCAGAGCTGGGTGGAGGTGGGCAAAACAATGCAGGTCTCTGCCTGGCCATAAGGCTCTGGTTCTACTGCAGCCAGGTCCAGCTGTGGGAGGCAGAGTGCAAGACTGTTGGGTGCTGCACATCAGCATGTCACATGTGACTTGGGCTTCTTTTTCTTTCTTTGTTCTTAGGTCCCAAGCTGAAGGCTACACAGAGCTGGGCAGAGCTCATGGGGCAATGCAGGTCTTTGCCTGGTCTCAGAGCTCCAGCTGTTCTCTGGTCCCACTGTGGCCAGGGGTGAGTTGAGGGTGGCAAAGTGTGAGACTGCCAGTGTTGGTCAGCATAGAATAGGGTGACTGGGAATAGGGTGATGCAGACAACAAGGGATCCCAGAGCTCCATGGGGAGGCTTGGGGTGGGGAGGGGTTCTGCAGCCAGGGAGGGAGCCCGGAGCTCCATGAGATTGGAGCTAAGGGCCTCCATAAGTGGCGGCACCTTGGAGTGGGGTAGGGCACTTCAGTCAGGTGGGGAGCCTGGAGTTCTGAGGGATGGGCACCGAGGGCCTCCACAGGTGGTGGCACTTTGGGGAGGGGTGGGGCGCTTTAGCCAGGGAGGGAGCCTGGAGATCCAAGGGGCGGGTGCTGAGGGCCTCCATGTGTGACGGCAGCTTGGGGCAGAGTGGAGCAGTGTAGCTAGGAAGGAAGCCCAGTGCTCTACAAGGCAGTAGCTGAGGGCCTCCATGAGTGGCGGCGGCCTGGCACCAGATGGGGCAATATAGCCGGGCAGGAAGCCCACAGGTACACGCAGCCAGGAGCCCAGTGCCACCTTAGGCGGGGGCCACAGCAGCTGAGCAGTGCATGGGACCAAGGGCCTCCAGGCCTTGGACTGGTGCGGGAGTCTCAGAAGGATGACAGTCTCTCAAAGAGGTCAGCTAGGTCTTTCCTGCATTCCTCAGGGTTTCTTGGGAATTTGGTTTACCAGAATTTGTTTCTTTGGATCCTTCTTTCTGAAATACCTCCAATATCTGCTTTGCCGTCACTGGTGAGTTGGGGTGTTTTACTAGTGCACACAGATTGTGCATAAAGTTATTGATGAAATTCCAGGGGTGGAGGGGCTGATAGGGAGTGGTAATTGCTACACAAAGTTCTTCTGAGCAGCAGAGATGGGAGCAAGAGGCACTGAGAGCTTCTCGTGTGGAGAGGCACAGCTGAGCCCGGCGAGAACATTCCTGGGAAAAGTGTCCCAGGGGCGTCCCCAGCACAGACAGGATCCCAGAGGAGAAGATTCATTTTTAAAAGACGAAATTGAACAATACTATAAAACAATTCTATCTAACACAAATATAAATAACACTCAACCAAACAAGAATAGAAAACATTCTTCCCAAGTATAGATAAGACATTCTCTAAAATAGACCATATATTTGGTGATAAATTATCAATTGACTTTAAAATATCAATACCATACTAAGTATCCTCTCTGGTAACAATGAGATGAAGTTGGAAATCAATTCCTAAAAGAAACAAATATACCTACAAATTTGTCAAAATTAACACTGGAAAATTTTTCTACTAGGAAAACACATAATCAACCAATGGGACAAAGAAGATATCATAAGGAAAATTAGAAAATTCTTAAAGATAAATGAGAACAAAACACAACATACCAAAATTATGGAACATAGTAAAAGCAGTACTGAAGAAGTAATGTACAGATATAGATGCCTACATTAAAAAAGAGGAAGAATCACAAATCAATGACAACTTTAATATTAAGAATGATAAAACAAAAATATTAAAAATCCAAATCTAAAGCTAGAAGAAGTAAGGAAGTAATAACAGAAATAAACAAAATGAGAAAATGAATAATAGAAAAAAATGAATGAAACCAAAATATGGATCTTGAAAACAATTAACAATATTTGCAAACTTTTAACCAGATTAAAAAGACAGAGTGAGAGAGAGGGAGAATTTAAATTTTGAAAATACAAAATGAAACTGAAAGCTTGAATATTAGCACTTCAGAAATAAAAGGATTATAAGAGAGTATTATAAAAATTGTGTGCTAACAAATTTTTTAGAGTAGTTGAAGTGGACAAATTTTTATGAACAAAACCTACAAAGATCAAATTATAAAGAAATAGAAAACATAAATACAACTAAAATTAGTAAACAGATTGAATCAGTAAACAAAAATCTTCTGACAAAAAAACTGCCTGATGGCTTCACTTGAGCATTCTACTAGGAAAACTAGCATCCAGTTTTGAAAACTTTCCAAAAATTGAATATCTGTTGCACTTGCTAATTCATTCTATGAGGTCACCATTGTTCAAAACCAAAGATACTAGAAAAATGTTAATAATAATAAGATGCTAACATCTTAGGTATACTGATACAAAAATGCTCAATAAAATATTGGCAAATCAAATTTATAAGTACACTAAAAATATTGTACATCTTGACCAAGTGGGCTTCCTAGAATGCAAGGAAATGTATTAGACAAAAATTGATAAATGTAATATACCACTTAGCAGAATAAAAGGAAAATAGTGATTACCTCAATTGCTGCACAACAAGAAAACAGACTCAATATAATAAAAGCCATCTATGAAAAATACACAGCTAACATCATACTTAATGGTTTGAAAACTTTTCCTCTAAAATCAAGCAAAGGACAAGGATGTCCAATCTCACCATTTCTGCTGAATGTACTAATGAATATTCTAGTCAGAAGCATTATGCAAAATAAGTAGATAGATAATAACATCTGTATTTAAAATAAAATATTTACCTATCTCTGTACATTGTATGATCTTATATGTAGAAAATTCTAGTTTCCACTAATATAGTTAGAAATAATAAACAATTAGAATTTAGCTAACCTGTGAGATACAAAAATCAACCTAATCAATCAGTTACATTTTTATACACTAACAACTAACAGTCCCAAAATGAAATTAGGAAAACTAATAAAATAGCATCATGAATAATAAAATACTTAGGAATTAACTTAATAAAGGAGATAAAATGTTTATACAATGGAAATTACAAAGCACCATGAAAAGAAATTAAAGACTGACATAAGTGAAAATGTATCTTATGTTTATGAATTGAAAGACTTAATATTGTTAAGATGTCAATACTCCTCAAAGTGATCTAGATTCAATTCAATCTCTATAAAAAGCCCAACAATATTTTGTGTGTGTGTGAAAGAAAAGAATTTCATACTAAAGTTCATATGGGAATTTAAAGGATTCTGAATAACCAAAATAGTCAAAAAAACAAAAAAAATCTAAGTTGGAAATTGGTAGAATTCACACTTTTTTATTTTAAACCTGAGTATTGTACTAAAACCAGAGGGATAGAATGGAACAAAACAAGAGTCTAGAAACAAGCTCTCACATTGATGGTCAAATGATTTTCAGTGCAGGTGCTCATACCATTCAATGGGGAAAAGGGTTGTCTTTTAAACAAATTGGTTTTGGGAAAACTAGATATCTGCACACAAAAGAACAAAGTTGAGCCCTTATCCTAAACCATATACAAAATTTAACTCAAAGATCTAAACATAAGAGCTAAAATTCTAAAAATCGTAAAATAAAACAGGGGTAATGATTCATGTCATTGAATTTGGCAACTTCTTAAATATGACGTCAAAAGCATGGGCAATATGAGAAAAAATAGATATATTACAGTACCTTTTAAAAAATCTATGCCTCAAAGGATACAATCAACACAGTGAAAAGGAAACCCACAAAATGGTTGAAAATATTTGAGAATCATATATCTGATAATTAGCTAATATTCAAAATATATAGAGAACTTTTGAACTGCTAGAGCTCAACAGTAACAGCAAACCAACAACCTGATATTTAAAATGGGCAAATAGCCTGAATAGACAGTTCTCCAAAATTTTAAAAATAAAAAATAAGCGTATAAAAAGATAGTCAACATCACTAATAAATAGAGAAATTAAAACTGAATCTACAATGTAGTATTACCTCTCCCATTAGGATGGCTACTATCAAAAACCATAAACTAATAAGTGTTGACAAAAATGTGGAGAAATTGGAACCCTTATGTACTCTTGGTGGGAATGTAAAATATTGTAGCCACTGTGGAGAACACAGTGTGGCAAATCCTCAAAAAGTTAAAAAGCACCCTATCATCCAGAAATTCCACTACTGAGTATATATCCAAAAGAATCAAATGCTGTGTCTTTAAATATTTATACACCAATGTTCATAGCCTCATTATTCACAATAGCTAAGAGATAAAAACAACCCAAGTCTTTAACTCCAGAGTAATGGATTAAAAAAAACACAGTCTATACATTCCATGGAATATTAATCAGCCTTTAAAAAGTGTGTCATTCTGACACATGCTACTACATGGGTGAACCTTAAGGACATTAGGCTAATTGACAGTCAGTCACAAAAAGACAAACACTTTTAAAATTTCAATTATTTGAGGTACCTAACTTAGTTAAATTTCTTGAGAGAAAATAGAATGTTGGTTGCCAGGAAGTAGGAAAGGGAGGAAGAAATAGGAGTTAATTGGTAAACTGCTTAATGGGTATAGAGTTTTGTTTTTGCAAGATGAATAAAGACCTGGAGATGGATAGTAATGTGTGTTGCACAAAAACATAAATGTACGTAATATTGTACATTAAAGTGTATAAATAATACTAAAAAAAATACTGAATTGTAAACTTTAAATGGTTAAGATTGTAAATTTTAGCTGGGCTCGGTGGCTCAGCCTGTAATCCCACGCCTTTGGGAGGCTGAGGTGACTGGATTGCCTGAGCCCGCGGGTTCGAGACCCGCCTGGGCAAGCAAGACCTCATCTCTACAATAAAATTAAAAAAAAAAATTAGCCGGGCGTGGTAGCGCACGCCTGCAGTTCCAGCTACTTGGAAGGCTGAGGCGGAAGGATCGCTGGAGCCCAGCAGGTCGAGGCTGCGGTGGCCGGGAGCAGCCACTGCACTCCAGTCTGGGCGACAGAGTGAGACTCCAACTCAAAAAATAAAAATAAAAAAAGGTTGTAAATTTTATGTGTATTTTAACATATTTTATTTTGAAACATACAAATCAATTATCTATATATTTGTGTGTCTATTTCTGGATTATCTTTTTCTGTTTTATTAATCTATTGAATTTTTTTCTTGATTACTGTAGCTTATAGTAATTTTTGTGATCAGGTATGTTAGTCCCTCAAATTTTATTTAAAAAAAAATTGTTTTGGCTATTCTAGGTTCTTTGAATTTACACATAAATTTTGGAACCACTTTGTCATCTAAAAATCCAACTTGTATTTTGATAGGAATTGAACTGAATTATGAATAATTGATATATGAACAATATGGAGTCATTTGGCCATTAAAAAGACATACCTCTTCAATTACTTAAGACTTCTTCATTTCCCTCAAAAATGTTTTGAAGTTTTCAGTGTACAGTATTTGCAGATTTTTGTGTGGCATTTCTCCCTAAGTATTGCATATTTTGTGATGCTATTGTACATGACAAAACATTTTTCAAATTTTGATTGCTTGTTATTTCAATAAAGTAATGCAATTATTTTCATTTTATCACGTATTTTTAAAAATATATCATCTAATATAATTATGTCAGATTTCATGGAATTTTCTGCAAATAGACAGAATCTATTTCCTTCATTCCTGTCTAGGTTTTTACATTTCTTTTTATTTCATTATTGCAATGGATAAAACCTCCAGCACAAGGTTGACTGGAAGTGAAAGTGTTTATTCTCCTCTTTGCATTTTCCTCTGTTGTGTCTTCCCCTGCCCCCACCTCTGTCTGGTTGCTTTTAAACTTCCTTTTCAGCATTGATTTTGAACCATTACATTGTGTCTTTGTGTGATTTTCTTTATATAGCTTGTGCCTGGTGTGTGTTGAGCTTGTTATATTTGTGAGTGTATAGTTTTCACAAAATTTCAAACATTGTCAGTCATTATCTCTTTAAATGATTTTTCCCCTTTCTTTTGTCTCTTCTTTAAAAATCTCAAATTGAATGTGTCTTAGGCCACTTTAAATAACCCACAATAACTACAAACACTCTTTTCACTTTTTTCATATTTTAATTTATCTTTTTAATTTTAGATCAATCTTGTCTTACCATGTGTTTGTTTACTAATTTTTTCGATGTCTAATAGACCATTGATTCTATCCTTTGTATTATTTTTAAATATCAGACATTGTCGTTTTCATCTATAAAAGCTTTATTTGAGCCTTTAAAAACATCATTTTCATATCTCAAATTAACTTTTTAAGCATTTGGGGTAAAGTTGTAATAAGTGTTCTGAAATCCTTGTCTGTTAATTCCAACATCTGTGTCAGTTGTGGGTTGGTTTTGACTGCTTGATATTTCTCATCATTATGCATCATATTTCCTTGTTTTTTTCATATCTGATAATTTTTATTGGATACTAGCATTACACTTTTACTTTTCTAGGTGTTGCATATTTTTTATTCCTACAAATATTCCTATACTTTGTTGTGAGAGGCATTTAAACTATTTGGAAATAATTTCATCCCATGGGTTTTACTTTGGCAATTAGTTTGTCCCAAATAATCCAAGTCTAGTAACTCTCAATACTGAGACATGAACCTTCTGAGTTCTCCACTCAGTTTCCTATAAATTATAATTTTCTGTTATTTGAGAAAAAAATTTTTGGTATTTGTTCCCAGTTTTTGTGATATAGCTCCTAACACCGCCCCCAGGTTTTCTTAAAGATAAGTGAGATAGGAATCTATTTTGTAATAATGAGGTGACTCTTCATGGGTCACCAGAGAGGTTGGGGTTAGTCACAGCTTCAGAAGGGGGATTGGTAGTCAGAACAACCAAGACTTGACTATATGCATTGTATTATAAACCATAATTTTATGTTTTTTGAGTTTTTGTTTATTACATTTCTTCTTGTATTTTGGGCAGATGAGATAGTTAAGCAAATTCAGTCTCTGTTACTCCATTTTATCCTGAACTGGAAGTCCTGATGTCTGAGCCCTATTAATTTAAATAAAGTTACACAACTACATCCTCATGCAAATCTTTGAAAAAACTGACTGACTTCTCTATATGATATAACTTGCATTTTAATGATTTATATTAGTTAAATGATGTACTTTAATCTTGAAAAAATAAGCTATTTGTTTCTGCATCACAGAGGTGATTTACTCACTACTTAATAAATGTGACCTTAACAAACCCCAGTGCATAGCCTTCTTTATTTACTCCATAGGGGGCTAACTAGAAATATATTCTCACTTGAAATGAAAGTTCTGAACTAGATATGATGCCAACCCAAAGCTGATAGAACTGAAGAACACACTGTCCCCTGTGTGAAAGAATTGTATTCTTTGGAAATTTGCCTAAATCCACGGTATTATATATTTGCTCACAGGGAATAACATCTTTTAATTTTTCTCTATCAACAAGTGCAATATATGATACAACAATCACCCTTCAAAAAGTCTCTTTACTCAAGCCAAAGCATTGAAGTTAGTTTGTTCACTGAGAGTAAAATCTATTTTCTGTCCATATCATATTAGATTCCTTTAGTATAATTCACTCTAGAAACACCAATGATTTATTTTTTATGATACTAAAGACCAAAATATACCAAAGCATTTTCCAATTTAAGCGTTACAATTTATTCAGTATAAGCTTAAATCTGGTATAGGTAGTGTCTTAAAATTCTCTTAGTAATCTATTATCTGCACCAAATGATTTTGCATGACTTTCTATCGAACAGAAGAGTGGGCTAAGGGATACACCCCACAACCCACTGAGGAACAATGAGACACACAGAACAGGAGGGAGAAAGAACAAGCAGCCAGCTTTGAAGCCATGGAAACCTCTCCACACCCAACTTGCTTGGGACATAGACAGCAGTCACTGGATGTGGGAAATAGTGAGTATGGGAAATTAGGACTCTTCACTTGCTACTGCCACAGACAAAAAGTGCCCCACTCTGATCTTTAAGGTGTTCCATTCCTACTTAGGAATAGTCTGAAAATGTCACAGCTGTGTGCTGTCAGAGCCCAAATGGAGCTGTGAAGCCATTTGAACCATGGATATCTATAGTCAAACCATACTTGAGACTTTTTTCCTGCAGGCAGTGCTCAGCAGCTGTCTCCCAGGCCTAGCCACCATCATTTGAAAAAAAGAACAGGTTCTATTGCTGCAGACAGTTCTATTTTAGTGCAAGCTGCAGCAGAGTTCCTGTTGCTGAAAGAACTAGAAAGAAAAGGGATCTGGAAGAAGCTCCTGGCAACCCCTTTTTCCATATGTGAATGCTTCTGGGCAACAGATAGGTTTTGCTATTTCTTCAGTGCTGGAAGCCCATCCCCCATTCCAATCGCCAGTGAGTGTTAACAGCTATGAATAGAAATGCAGAACAGCCAGTATCAGTCCACAGGAAAAATGTGGCTACAGACAGAAACTTTGAATTCTGATTACAGACAGCCACAGACAAGGGAAATGGAGCTGAAGGCAGTGAGGAGGTGCTGTCATTCCAGCAATGACTCTCTTTCAGAGTAAAGTCTTTCAAACATCAGAAAAAGCTCTGTCATCCCTGCAGCATGGCCAAAGTAAACAGGGGATGTGTTTTCCACTGGGATAGCCAGTCTTGCTCACCAACTGGAGAGCAGTCTTGTCTGATCTAGTCCTCCACAACCAGCATTAATCCCCCACTCCCCTCCAAAATCCCAGGGCTTAAGGGTTTTGGAGAGTTCCTATAACCTCACCCAACACCTAGATCATCTATGCACTTCCCTGGGAAACAAAATGTAAGCAAAAAAACTCCACAGCCAACATCACAGCTGGCTGTTTCCTACAAGTGTCACTTCCTGGATGGAGGCCAACTGGCACAGCCCATTAAAACATCTGAGACAGAAATACAGCTCCTAAAAAGGACATAAGAACAAAGCACATGCCACTGCACATCTCACAGACCAGTCCATAGACTGAGGACTTTAAAAGCTTCTCAGAGTGTTCCCCAGAGACGCTGATGTGAAACTCCCCTTAGAATTCAACCCCTATCACTTCACATAATGGGATACCTTGCAGGAACACTTCATTATCAGGCAAATGGTGGCAGCCGTTTAGAAAAACTAGACCCAGAAGAGCAGCAGATCATATAGTGGTCAGAACATATTGAACTACTACCCCCAGGAGAAGGAGGAGTGAAACACAAAAGAGGAGTACCTTATGAGATAAAAAGGATAAAAATAAATCTCAAAAAGCCCACCCCAGCAGTAGCAAACTTATCTAACTAAAAAATAACAGAACATAAAAACAAGTTTGCCATCACAGATAAGGAAGAATCAGAAAAAAACAAAACAAAACAAAACCACTAACAATCCCTAAAGCCTTATTGAGTCATCATCCACAAAAGGACTTCCCAGATCCCCAGCAGTAGAACTCATCCAGAATGACTTATTCTGATGATAGATACAGAAATCAGACTATGGATGAAAAAATCAGTGAAGGAAAACCAGGAGAAGATGGAAACACAGAACATACAGGCAACAAAAACAGTGCAAAAAATAAAAGCTAAGTTGGACAAAATAAGAAAGATTCAATCTGAACTCCGGGAAATAAAAAAAATATTTTTTGAAATTGCAAAGCATATTGACAAGCTTGAGCAATAGAAACATCTAGGTAAAGGAAAGACACTTAGAGCTTGAAGATGAAACTATCAAAGTAACCCATTTCAAAAAAAACAATAAAAGTCTCAAGAAGAATGAGCACAGTCTATGAGATGTCTGGCATTATGTAAAGTGATCAAATCTACTGTTGATTGACATTCCTGAGATACAAGAGGAAACTGAGAAAACCCTGGAACAAGTCTTTCAAGAGGTCATCCAAGAAATTTTCTCCTATCTCACTAGACAGGTGACCATACAGATGCAAGAGTTCCAGAGAATATCTGTGAGATATTACATGAGAAACCTATCCTCAAGACACATAATAATCCATCTCCACAAGATAAGCATACAATAGAAAACTGTGAAGGCAGCTAGAGAGAAGGGATAGGCCACTTACCAGGAAAGCCCATTAGAATTGCTGAAAACTTCTTAGCAGAAACCCTACAAGCCAGAAGAAACTGGAGTCTCATCTTTAATATTCTTAAAAATAAGTAATTTCAGGAAATAATTTCCTATACTTGCAAGTTAAGCTTTCTTAGTGACGGAAAATTAAAATCCTTACATGACATCCAACAGTCAAAGAATATGCCACCTCCAGATCAGTCCTTCAGGAGATGCTTAAGGAAATTCTAAGCACAGAAGTAAAAGAATGAGTCCAACCACGTCAAAAGCACAGAGAATCACAGAGGTAACACACCATACAAATCAACCACAAAACCTAAAAAGCAAAGCAGACTCTTAGTAGCAATATGACAGGAATAAAATCCCACATATCAATAATTAGCTTAAATTCAAATAGATTGAATGAGCCACTCAAAAGGCATTTGGTAGCAAACTGGATAAAGAAACATGATACAATCTTCTGCTGCCTCAGGAAACTTTGCAGATATTACTGCAAAGGACACTGACAGGCTCAAAGTAAAGTTTAACATCACACATAAGGGAGCTGGAATGTCAAGAGCAATTCAATTCTAAATCTTTCAGACCAAGTAGAAAACAAAAAAGAGCAGAAGTGGCTATTTTTATATTAGACAAAACAAAGTTTAAACCAATAAAAGTTTAAAAAAGACACTTAAATACACTGCATAGTGATAAAAGACTCAATACACGAGCAAGAAATATCCATCTTAAATATTTATGCTCCTGACATAAGAACACCCAGATTTATAAAACAATTGCTAATTAAACTGAGAGGCTATAGTCAGCCATACAAATATAGTCAGACTTCAATTCCCCACTAATAGTTAGACAGATCATAGAGGCAAAAATAATAATAATAATAATATCAAAGAAATGTCGAAATTTAACTCAACACTCAAACATTTGGACCTATTAGATATCTACAGACCTCTTCACAGACTATGCATTCTTCTCATCAGCACATGGAATATACTCCAAGATTGAACAAATTCTTGGGCATAAATCAAGTGTGAACACATTTCCAAAAGTTGAAATTATACTAAACATCTTCTTAGGACCCAGTGGGATAAAAACAATTACCATCACCACCAGGAGCCCCACCAAACATATAAATACATGAAAATTAAACAACATGCTTCTGAATGACTTTTGGGTTAGCACAGAAATCAAAATAAAAAGAAATAAAATATATTCCTGAAAACACATGGAAAAAAATAAACAATGTAACAAAACCTCTGGGATACTAGGAAAGTGATGTAGAAAGCGAACTTTAAAGCATTGCCTGCAAATATCAAGAAAATAAAGGGATCTAAAGTGAATAGTTTAACATCACACATAAGGGAGCTGGAATGTCAAGAGTAATCCAATCATAGATATAGTAGAAAAATTGAAATTATTAAAATCACAATTGAATGAAATAGAGTCCAAAAAAATATGGAAAAGATCAATAAATAAAAATTTGGTTCTTTGAAAGAATAAATAAGATTGGCAGATTCTGGGCCAGATTTACTCACCCCTCACCCACCAAAAAAAGTGAAAGAATGTCTGAATAAACGTAAATAGAAATAAAAATGATGGTGTTGCACCTGACCCTGAAAAAAATGCAAAAAATTATCAGATTTCACATCCTAAATTCCTGAATCCCTTCTCTGGACTTGATATTGTCTAAAAAGACCTAAATGAAAATTGTCTGTGAATGATGGTCTTATCAATTTTACCAAGCAGAGAGACTTCAAACATCATGAAATCTCAAAGTCCAAGTCATTGCTAGAGGAGGAAAAGAAGAAGGAGGAGGAGGAGGAGGAGGAGGAGGAGGAGGAGGAGGAGGAGGAGGAGAACAACAACAACATCAACAACAACAACAACAACAAGAAAAGGAAGGAATTTAGCAGAAAGTTGCTTTGGGGGATATACTTAATATTTGAATGAAAAAGGAATTTGTAACCACTTGAAGGACTAGACAGTAAATCCTTCTTTCATTCAGACACAAGGAATTTAGGATGATTTTAAGGGTGGTCCCTGATCTTTCACAACCTGTGGCCATCACCCATAACGAGGCCTTCATTATAATTCTATTTTCCTTGCTTCCTTTTATGCCTTTGTATACAGCTTGTGTATTTTAGTGAGTGAGTTTAAGAAGTCACCTTGTCCCAACTCAGTTGTAGCTAAATGTCAATGGCTAAGGGCATAGCCCAACAGTGTCCATCAAATGCCTTTGGCAGAAAAGTTCTTGGTAAAAGTGGACAAGACAGACTGATCTAAGCCTGATCTAGAGGAACCTTACTTAGAGTTGGACTTTGAAGACCAGAGCATCTCAAGGCCTTCACAGGCTCACATAATCGTTGTTCCAAGTCATTGAGGTCAGTACTTTGATCCTCAGTGTTCCAGTCATAAGCCCACAGCCTTGATTGTTCCTCCAGCACCATTTTCAGGTTTCAGAAGTGCTTGTGCTGTGAGGATCAACCCGAGAGAAGGCCAGTCTTGTGAGCAGCACTGGAGTGGCTTGAAGCAGAGCCCCGATTCAAGGAGACAAGGAGATGGGGAAGCTGGACTTCCCATTAGAGCATGCTGTGCTGACAACATCCTCCAAATTCCTCAAGGTTATCTTCTTAGGTAAACATATGTCTGGGGTCAGGTTGACTGGGAGCTGGATGAGCCTCCCTCTCTGCTGGATCTTTAGGGGGTCTGGGCCATGGATAGTTAAGTTTTGTTCATATGGAGTCAGATTTCCAGGAATAACAAGTACCCTTCCAGTTTCTTCTTGCATTGCCTTTGTTATTTGCCATCTGCCAAAGCAAGTCGCCTGTCCAGACCCAGGATCAGGATGTGTGTATTTCCCCAAGAGTGTGAATACAGGAGGGCGTGAGCAAACACAGGGGAGGCAACCGCCCCCCTGGAAGAATGAGAAGAGGCAAAAGGCAATCATAAAGCACAAAAGGAATTTCCCGATATTGGATGGGACAAGTGATCCAGAAAGCCGAGCGCTGGCAAAGGCCCCCTGGACCTCAGCTCCACAGAGTGAGTGTTTGGAGACTGCAGAGCTATCTGAAGTGGGAGGCGTTCCCTGCCCCAGTCCTCCGCAACCTCTAAAACTGTAGCCTGTGCTCAAACAGGTCGGAGAAAAGCCACAGTGAGACAGGGGGGACGTGCTGAGCCCCGCGAGGACTGGCCTCTTCCGAGGACCAGACCTGCTCTGAACAGTGGGGGCCGCCTGTGCTTCGCTCTCGCCCGGTGGTCCGCAGAGGGGCCGAGACAGGGGCACCCCGCCTCTGACTCATCAGCCTGGGCCTTCCCCAGCCACTTCCTGGCTGAAGCCACAGAAGTGCCAGCAGCCCGGGCTCTGAGTCGGACACCTCCTCACCGCTGGGGCGCCTGATGGAGATGACATCTGCGGGTGAAGGGCGATGGTGGGCGAGGGTTCCCACGGTACCTACTCCTTGGACCCTGCCTTGGACCCTTCCTGGGTGACTCGCCTTGAGAAGGAAAAAGAGAAAAGAAGGAACCATTTATTATGTCCCTGCCACATGTTATACCCTGTGGTTGGTAATTTCACAGAGATGCCCTTTGCATACAAGATCGGGTACACATTACCATCCTTGTACATGGATAGGAAATGCATTTGCTTCCTTGTTTGAGAAAATTGCCATTGAGTGCCAGTGGGGTTACAGTTGGTTTTAATTGAATTGCCTCAAACTACATCTGGTTGTTCAAGCTGAAACACCAACAGATTCTATCCAGGCATTAGGTGTCCTGCTTGGGGTGAACTGAAGTCAATCAAAAGATTAAAGCTGCAAAAAATAAATAGAAATCTCATCTAGTGACTTTCTCCTTACAGGATTCAACTCTCCTCCAGAAATTCCCTGCTTGTGTTTTCCCCCCACTATCTTCTAGCAATTTATTTCTATATGTAGATGAAGGAAACCAGAACATAAACTGACAAGGTCCTTATGTTTCTTGGCTTGTGTTCAAGGAAACAAACCTATATTTCCTTTGTCTCCCCTGGCCTTTGGCTGCTATTCTATGGATAGCAGAGCGGTGCCAAGGCTAGCCCGAAGGCTGTTTTTCTTAGCAATTGCCTTGTTTTTAACTTAGAGAGCATAGATGTTAAGATATGCATAGTTTGGTCATTAATACTTGCCCTCCTTGTGTGATTTAGTTTAGGCATTAACAAATATCCTGCTTGTGTGTTTTTGCCCTCCTTTGTGTGGTTTTGCCCTGTATAAGAGGCATGCTGTGAAAATAAACTTGCTCTCTCTCGCTTTCAGCTATTGAGGACCCCCCCCAAAAAAAAGATTATCCGAGATTACTATGAGCACCTGTTTGCAGATAAACTAGAAAATCTAAAGGAAATGGAAGAATTTCTGATATCATATAACTTCCCAAGACAGAAACAGGAAGAAATTGAAACCCTAAACAGAGCAATAAAAATCCACAAAATTGATTCAGTTATCAAGAAACCTCCCTGTCATTAAAAGCCCTGGACCCAGATGATTTCTCAGTTGAATTCTACAAGACATAAAAGAAAGAGCTGATATCAATCCTATTAAAAGTATTCCATGTAATTGAGAAGGAAGTATTTTTTCTTAGATCATTCAATGAAGCAAACATCATCCTGATAAACAAAAATGTCAAAGACCCAGCAAGGAAATAAAACTACAGGCCAATTTCCCTGATGAATATAGAAGCAAAAATTCTCAACAAGATTCTAGCAAATTGCATCCAACAACACATCTCAAAGATCATCCACCTTGAATAGGTAGAATTCATTCATGGCATGCAAGGCTGGTTCAGCACACATAAATCAGAAAATGTAGCACACCACATAATGTAAAATCAAGAACTACAATGTTATCTTATTAGATGCAGAAAAAGCATTTGATAAAATCTAATATCCCTTCTTGGTAAAGATCCTCAAACACCTAGAAATTGCAGAAAATTTTTCAAAATAAAAGATAATAAGAGCCATCTATGACAAACCTGCAGCCAACATCATACTATATGGGCAGAAGGTGAAACCATTCCTTCTCCTTTTTTTCTTTTTATTGAATTGCAATGATGACAAGTACAATTCAGAATTAAGTAGGTAAGTCATCATCAAACAGGTAAGGTTTGGGCTTCCTTTTGCTTTCCATTTTGTCTGGATTGAGATCACATATCCTTATTGATGTAATGTGCCCCACCTCCCCTGGCAGCATCCTACTACTTCCAAACACTTTCTTATATTGTTATGATAAATGTTCAGGGTCTGCTTATAAGTGAGAACATGTGGTACTCAGTTCTTTGCATCTGTGATAGTTCCCTGAATATGATAGACTATAAATCCATTCAAGTTGCTGCAAACTCCTTAATTTTGTCCTTCTTTATGGCTGCATAATATTCCATCATGTATATGTTTCACATTTTTTTGATCCAGTCAACTTTCAATGGACAACATGGTTGGTTTCTATAATTTTTGCTATTGTGAATCCTGCTGCACTAAACATGCATGTGCAGGTACCTTTTTATAGAATGACATGAGTTCCTACACATATATTCCCACAAGGAAGATGGTTGGATCATATGGAAGGCCAATTTCTAAATCTTTTAGAAATCAACATACAATTTTCCACAGAGGTTGTGTTAATTTACACTCTCACCAACAATGTAGAAGCATTCCCTTTTCTCCACATCCTATCCAACACCTGATGTTTTTTGAATTATTGATGATGGTCATCCTGACGGGAGTTAGACAGTATCTCAGTGTGGTTTTAATTTGCATTTCTTTGGTGATTAGGGAGACTGAGGTTTTTTCATGTATCTATTGACTGCCTGTATGTTTTCTTTTGAGAAATGTCTATTTAAATATTTCGCTCATTTTTTTTAATAGAACTGTGTTTTTTTAATTCCTTTCAGTACATATGAATTCCTTGTAGATCCAGATGGTAGCCCTTTGAAAGATATACAATTAGCAAATATTTTTTCCCATTCTGTGAGTTGTCTCCCCACTCACTTGATGGTTTCTTTTGTGTTGCAGAAGCTTTTAAGTTTGATGAGGTCCCTCTTACCTATCTTTTCTCTTATATTATGGGCATCTGGGGTTCTGATCAAGAATTGTTTGCCTATTCCAATTTAAATAAGGGTGTCTCCTGTGTTTTCTAAGATTCTTATACTTTGAGGTGTTACATTTAGGTCTTTGATCCATATAAGGTTGATTTTTGTATTTGGTGATAAATAGGGGTACTGCTTCAATTTTCTTTTTTTTTTATTATGGTATTATGGGGTACAGTTAAGGGTTAGGCATACAAAAATGCTTCAATTTTCTACATGTTGTCAGCCAGTTTTCCCAACACCATTTACTGAATAGGGTCTCCTCTCCCTGGTGGTTGTTGTTGGAGGGTTTGTCAAAGGTGCATTTGTTGAAAAGTTAAGGTTTTGCTTCCAGAATCTCTATCCTGTTCCATTGGTCAGTATTCCTGTTTTGTATCAGTACCAGGCTGTATTGATTATTGTAGCTTATTGTAAAGTTTATAGTCTGTAAGTGTGATATCTCCCACTTTCTTTCTTTTGGTAAGGATAGTTTTGGCTTTTCACAGTCATTTATGCTTCCATATGAATGTCTGTATTGTCATTTTCAGGTCTGGGAAGAAAGATGTTGATAATTTAATAGGTAATGCATTGAATCTATAGACTGCCTTGAGTAGAATGGACATCTTAATAATGTTGATTCCTCCAACCCACGAGCGTGGAATATTTTTCCATTTTTTGTGTCTTCTTTGATTTATTTGAGCAGTGTTTGGTAGGTTTCATTTTGGAGTTCTTTCACTTCTCTGGTTAAAAAGATGCCAAGGTATTTTTTGTTGTGTGTGGCTATTGTAAATGGGACTGTGCTTTTTATTTGGTTCTCTGCCTGTTTGTTGTTGGTGTATAAGAATGTGACTGTCTCTTGCACTTTAATTCTGTACCCTGAGATTTTGCAATAGTCCTTTATCAGTGTCAGGAGGTTTCTGACAAATTCTCTTGGGTTCTCAAGTCATAGCACCATGTTTTCAGCAAAGAGGAATGACTTATCTTTCTCTTTTAATATTTGAACACCCTTGATTTTCTTCTTTTGTCTGATTGCTTTAGCTAGAACTTCCAACACTGTGTTGAACAAGAGAGGTGAGAGTGGGCAGCCTTGTCTTGTTCTGTTTTTCAGAGGAAATGCTTCCAATCTCTGTCAACTTAGCAATAGGTTGTCTGTGAATTTATCATAGATGGTTCTTACTATTTTGAGATATGCTCCATCTATGCCTAGGTATTCAAGAGTTTTTATCAAGAAGCGACATAAGATTTTATCAAAATATTTTTCTACATCTAATGATATAATTAGGTGGATCTTGTTTTTACATCTGTTGATGCATTTAATTATGTTTGCAATCTTGCGGATGTTGAACCAGCCCTGCATTCCAGTGCTGAAGACTACTTGGTCATGGTGAATGATTTTTTGAGAAGTAATGTTGGATCTGATTTGCTAAACTCTTGTTGAGAATTTTTGCTTCTATGTTCATCAGGGATATTGGCCTGTAATTCTCTTTCTTTGTTGCATCTTTACCTGGTTTGGGTATCAAAGTGATGCTAACTTTATAAAATAATTTGGGGAGAGTTCCATATTTCTTGATTGCCTGGAATACTTTTAATAAAATTGGTTTCAGTTCCTCCTTGTATGTTTTGCAGAATCCTACTGGAAAACCATTTCATCCAGGGCTTTTTTTTTTTGTAGGTAGTTTCTTATGATGGATTCAATTTCCTGTGTTGTTATTGATATATTTAGGTTCTCAATTTCTTCTTATTTCAAGCTTTGGAGGTTGCATGTTGGCAGAAACTCTTCCATTTTATTTAGGTTTTCGAGTTTATTTCCATACAGGTGTGCATAGTAATCTCTGATAATCATTTTTATTGCTTTGGGGTCGATTGTGACTTGAACTTTTGTGTATCTCATTGTGTTTATTTGGGCTTTTTCTCTCTTTTTCTTGTTCAATCTGGCTAGGAGTCCATCAATCTTGCTGATCCTTTCAAAGAACCAGCTTTTTCTTTCTTTGATTTTTTCTATTTTATTTTGATTTTCTATGTCTAATATTTGGGCTTTTATTTTGTGATTTCAATTATTCTGCTGAATTTAGAGTTTTGGTGCTTTGTCTTTCCAACTCCCTTAGCTGATTTTTTTAAGGTGGTTAACTTGTGATCTTTCCATTTTCTTGATGCGTGTTTGTAGAGATATGAATTCCCACTTAGTATTGCTTCCATGGCATCCCAAAGGTTTGAGTAAGATGTTTCTTCATTTTCATTTGTTTCCAGGAATCTTTCAATTTCTGTTTTGACTTCTGTATTGACTCAGGAGTTGTTCAGCATCATACTGTTTAGTGTTTGTCTGTTTGTGGGCTTGGGGAAATGTTGTAGGTGTTGATATTTATGTTTATTTCACTGTGGCCTGAGAAGGTGCATGGCAGTACTTCAATCTTATGAAATTTGCTTATGCTTGATATATGACCAAGGATGTGATCGATCATGGAGTACATTTCATGTGATGATCAGTACAATGTATTTTCTGTGTTTTGGATTCAGTGTTCTGTAGTTATCTATTAAGTCTATATGGCTAAGTGTCAAGTTAGGGTTCCAGATCTCCTTGTTGATTTTTTTCCTAGATGATCTATCTAGGGTTGTTAGTGGGATGTTAAGACCCAAGCTATGATATTGTTAGAATCATTATATTTTTTTAGTTTACTTAGCTGTTTTATAAAAAGCTGACGCTCCTTTGCAGGGTGCACATATGTTTAGGATGGATATTTCTTGTTGATTGACTCAGCCTTTTTTCACTATGTAGTGTCTTTCTGTATATTTTTAAATTTTTGATAATTAAAAGTTTGTTTTGTCTGATATTGAGATTGCTACCCCTGCCTTCTTTTGTATGTCATTTGCCTGCAAATTTGTTTTCCATGCACTAACTGATTCTGTGAGAGTCCTTTTTATTGTGGTGTTTTTCCTGGTAATCATAAATTGTTGGGTTATATTTTTTCATCTATTTTTCCATTCTATGTCTCAAACAATGTAGCATTTAGTCCTTTCATGTTCAGGCTGATAATTGAGGTGTGAGAGTTTATCCTTGTCATGAGGCTTTTATAAAGTTCTTGTTGTTGCTGATGTTTGTTAGCTTAATTGTTAGTTGCTTTTCTTTTGATTTTTGATTGGTATATTTGTATATTTTCAATTTTTCAGTCATGATTCATGCTGTGTTGATTCTGTTTCTTAGCTTTCTTGTGAAGATTATGATTATCCTTTTATTTCTTTCTTTGGTACTTAATATCTTCTTAAGCATTTCTCAGAGAGCTGGTCTGGAGGCAACATAAACTCTTAGGAATTGAATGCCTGGGAAGAATTTTAATTCCCCATCACTGTTGAAGCTTAACTTAGCTGGGTAGAAAATTCTTATTTGGAATTGTTTAACTTAGAGAACTTTGAAGATTGGACTTCAGTCTCTTCTAGTCTATAGTGATTCTGTATATAAGTTTGCTGCACTTCTAATTGGTCTTCTCCAGTAGGTAGTCTGATCTTTCTCTCTCACTGTCTTTAGGAATTCTTTTTTCATCTTTACCCACTTTATGTAAGTGAATTACTATGTGTCTAGGATTTGGTCTTTTCGTTTGATGCCTTGCAGGGGTTCTCTTGTGTTTGGATGGTCACATTTCTGATGAGATGAGGTAAGTTTTCTTGAATATCTTCATAGAATGCATGTTCCAAGGTGGTCTCTGTCTCCCTTTCTGCCTCAGGATTGCCGATTAGGCATATGTTTGGCCTCTTACTATAACAGCACATCTCCTGGAGGTTTTGTTCTATCTTTTTAAGCTTCTTTTCTATATTTTTAGCATTTTGGGTTAGGTCCATATTTTACCTTCAAGCTCTGAAATTTTATCTTTTGCTTGGTTAATTCTGTTTTCCATGATGCCAGTTTATTTACTTTGTTTACTGTATTTTTATTGTTGTATCACAGTTATCAACTCTTTCATTCAACTCTTTCATTTTTTCTTCTTGTCTTCCTTCATTTCTGTTTATCCTTTGGATCAATGCCTTGGTATCTGGATTTGTGGTTTGAGACCAGTCATTCTGGAGGCTTTTCACTGTTTGAGTTCTGAAGTCTGTATCCTGAGGTACTGTCTTTCCAGGGGTCTGGGGGGGGTAACTTGTGTTCTGTCATTGATTCGTATTCATTTGTGATGGATGTCAACCTCCTCCTTTTCTTCTCCCTATTTAATTCTGTTGCTCGGTGATGGAGTGACAGGTTTTGCATCTATTCCTCAATTCCCTATTCTTCCTTATGTATTATCCTCTTGATAAGTTCAATTTTGATGCTGGACTGGTGGTGGAGGCTATGCTGTTTTATTTCAGTTTTGAGATTTGATTAAGCTGTAATGAGATGACCTATGGTTCAGATGCTATCTATAGATCACAAGATCTACTGATTGGTGGTATGATCCTCCTGGAATCTACATCCCACCACCTTATAATCTGTCCATGCAGTAGAAGCATATGCATGTTTCTTGAAACAAAAATGAGATAAGAAAAAGGAAAAGAATGCAGGAAGGAAGAGGGGAGATGAAAGGAAAGCAAACATGTATGGAGAATGTGAGCAAAAAATAAAAATAGAAAGACCTCCCTCTCTGGCAGTTTCTGGTACTTTAGGTTCCTTTCCTTTTTTTTTTTAACTGGCATGTGTCCTGTACAACCACTTTTGGCTGCCTATGGTAGGGAATTGACTGCTCTCCACTTGGGTTAGATGCCCCACAGATTTCTGGGGGAAGGAGGAAGACTCAAATCAGGAATCTCCCCAACTCAGCTCTGCTAGGTCTCCCACTCCAACTACATGTGTCTATGCTTGATGCAGTTTGGGAGTTGGGTCATGTCTCTCTGTTATTGTGCACCTGATGTGGCCTCCCTGAACAAACAATGGTTGCTCCCAGAGGGGTGTGGATATAGCCCCTTGGGCTCATTATGTAGGCTTCCCACAATTGCGTGAGTTAGGGAAGGCTCCTGTTTGGTTCTGGGACAGAGAAAATGGCGCCAGTCAGCATCTTATCCTCCAGTGGGGCCCAGCTCCAGATC
This sequence comes from Tarsius wallacei, assembly GCA_963574415.1. Classification (NCBI taxonomy): domain Eukaryota; kingdom Metazoa; phylum Chordata; class Mammalia; order Primates; family Tarsiidae; genus Tarsius; species Tarsius wallacei. The sequence goes on along the minus strand of CAUYQG010104648.1, from coordinate 27,564 downwards.
TCCTTCTTGCATCCACTCCACAGTCCCTGCTCTCAGTGCCTGGCCTATTGCCACAGGTGGTGATGTGGGCCAGGGGCCAGATGCCAAGAAGCTGCTGATCTCAGCTGCCTTCTCCCAAGAGATGCCCCAGAATGAAAGATGTTCCTGTGTACCACCTTTGCTGAATTTGAAGCAGTGGTAAGTTGCAGCCACTTATGCAGGGGATTCCTGGATGCTTGATCCCGCATATTCCCTCAATCAAAGATTCACTCACACACTTGCACACATGAATGCACATGGATCAGTGCTATGTACATTCACCCTTGCACAGACTCACATAATCTGACCAGTTTTGCTGCCATCTTTCCCTCATTCTTTTTCTGAAAGTATTCTTTCTGGAACAAGACAAGAATGCCCATTCTTAGTCCTCCTATTCAACATAGTACTGGAAGTCCTAGCCAGAGCAATCAAGCAGAAGAAATAAATCAGGGGAATCAAAACAGAAAAAAGGAGATTAATTTATTCTTCTTTGTAGATAATATAATTCTATACCTGGAAAACCCTGAGGAGTCTGTCAAAAACTTTTTTGCACTGTTAAATTACCATTTTGGTAAAATCTCGGGATACAAAATCAGTGTGCAAAAAACAGTTGCATTTCTATATATCAACAAAAATCAGGCTAAAAACAAAATTAAAAACACAACCTTATTCACAATAGCCACACAAAAAAGTAAAATACCTTCATCATCCATGTGGCCAAATAAGTGAAAGACCTTTTTAATGAGAATTGCAAAACATTGCTAAATAAATCAATAATGATACTAACAAATGGAAAAACATTGCGTGCTCATGGATTTGAAGAATCAATATCAGCAAGCTGTCCACTATACCCAAGACAAACTGCAGATTCAATACAATTCCTATCCAATTGTCAGCATCATTTTCCATAGATCTAGAAAAGCCAATACAAAACTTTGTAAGGAAGTAAAAAAAGAGCCTTAATAGCTAATGCAGTCATCAGCAAAAAGAACAAAGCTGGAGACATCACACATTCAGACTTTAAATTTTACTACAAGGCTGTAGTTACCAAGAGAGCATGCTACTGGTACAGGAATAGACACATCAACCAATGCAACAAGACTGGGAATACAGAAATGAAACCACAGATCTTCAACCAATGCATCTTCAACAAATCCAATGAAAATAAGCATTGGTAAATGGAGACCATATTTAGCAAATGGGGTTATGAAAACTGACTGACCAGATGCAAAAGTTTAAAACTGGACTCCTACCTATCACCATATGAAAATTAAATCAAAATGGATCAAGGAGTTAAATGTGTAACCTCAAACTATAGGAATCTTATAAGAAAACTTACGGAACATCCTATTGGACATCAGAGTAGGCAATAAATTCATTGTGAAATCCTCAAAAAAAAAATGCAGCAGCAGCTAAGATTGACAGATGGAACCTTATCTAACCAAAAAGTTTTTGCACAGCAAAAGAAACCATCAAGAGATTCAAGAGACAACCCACAGAAACAGAATATATGTATTTGCAACTGTGTATCTGATAGAGACCTAACATTCAGTATATACAAGGAACTCAAATGAACTGGCATGCAAAAAATAAGCAACTTCATTGAAAACCAGCCAAAGGATATGCACAGACACTTCGAAGGAATTCAATCAAACAGCCAACAACCATAATGCTCTGCCTCACTAATTATCAGATGAATGCAAATCAAACTACAATGAGATATCACCTAACACAAGTAAGTGTGGCTATCATTAATAAGTCCAAAAACAACAGGTGTGGATGAGGCTGTGGATAAAAGGGAATGCATCTAAACTGTTGTAAGCTAGTTTGGCCTTTGTGAAAAGCAGTGTGGCATTTTCTCAAATAACTAAAAATTGAGCTATCATATAATCCAGTAATCTCACTTTTGGGAAAATATCCAGAGGAACGTAAACCACTCTACTAAAAGGACACCTGCATATTTATGTTCATTCACAATAGCAAAAATATGGAACCAATCCATATGCCAATCAAAAGTCGACTGGATAAAGAAAATGTGATAAATATACAAGATAGAATGCTACACAGCCATAAAGAAGAATGAAATCATGTCATCATCAATAGCAACATGGATATAGTTGGAGAACATCATAATATGTGATCTATCACAGAAACAAAAAAACAAATACTGCATATTCTCACTAACAAATGGGCCCTGATCACTGGTCACATGAGCACAACAGTGGGAACAGATTTTGGATGCTACTAATTTAGGGATGAAGAGAAAAGAGATAAGGGCACACAACCACACAGTTGGTACTAAGTCCAATATCAGAGTAAGAGTGGACCTGCTAGAAGCTCAAACCACACCTGTATGCAATTTATTCATGTAGTTATTCCTTAAGTGTACCCCACAACTCCAAAATAGAATTTTAAACAAGATTTTTAAATAGTGCGTTAACCAGAACATCCATTTTCCAATTGTGATGGTTAACAAGTGGAACTGGACGTATCAAGCCATGCACTCTTATGAGCACTGTACATGTAACAACTAATTTATTCTCCAGAATGTACTCAAAGTAGGCCTTATTATTAGACCTGCTTTATAGATTAGAAAAAAATGATGCAAAAATATGTTGCCTGCCTTTCCCATGGGTGCACAGTTTAGTGGCAGAGATAAGGGAGCAACTTGAATGATCTAAGTTACTGTGAAAAATAAATAAGACATGTTTTAGAATTAGATGCATTGCTTTCTAGGTTTGTAAACTTGGGCAAGTTATTGACTTTATTTCTGTTTGTTTTTATTTATAAAATGGTAATAATATCCTATCATGCTTTTCAATGCAATAGTATGTGCAAAATATTTCACAGAATATCGGACTCTATATTTAATAGATTTATCTATTTTCTCAGATTAGTCTTTGACACCAAAGCGTTTCTGATTTTATTTTATTTTATTTTTGTGAGATATATTTTAACAAAAATGTGAATTCTTAATGCACAGAAGCAGGAATTATGAAAGAAAAAAATGAGCAAGTGATATTGATACTGTGACCTTATATTTCGCTTAGTACTGTGGTACTCAGGCTATGTATCCATTAAACAAATACTTTAGCCGTTTCAATTTGCAGTAGTTCATATATTTAACTTTTATAGCGCTATTAATGAACTGTAAGAATAAAATTTGCATTCAGACGTCTGAGATTTTCAAATAGTTTCCAGAAATTAGATCAAAGGCACAAAGGAACAATATATAAAAATGCTGCCAAGCTCTAAAAGGTCTTGAGCACAAATTCAGTCTAAACTCAGAATTTTCCTCGAGAAAGAAAAAATATATATATTTGCAATTATATTTACTGGTACTGGAAAGTAAAAGATTTTATGTGTGTGTGCATGTGTATGCATGTGTGTGTGTGTGTGTGTGTGTGTGTGTGTGTGTAAAAGAGAGACAGAGAAAAGAGAGCAGAAAGAGTGATTAGTAAAAGGGAGCAATGAAGAAGAGGTACATAGGCAAGTGATAAGAGGAAAGAAGAACTGTTAATATAATTTATATAATATCATTGCTTGGTAAACAGACAGCTTTTACTTCCTGGGTAGATTTTTCTAAACTTACCCATGTTTTAACTTCCCTGCTTTATGTATTTTAATATATTCTGTGGAATATATAACCTTGCATTGATCACTTGCCCTGAACATGACTTGCTAAATACTTTGTTATATTTTGAGTAGAAGGTTTGTGCTTTTTCCCAATTCAACATTGTAAGCTTCCAAGAGTATAACCTGCATATTATTCCATAAACTCTGCTACATTGTTTCATATCTAGATTTGTCTTCAAATTGCTGCTTACCCAATTTCCTGAAATAATATTTTTTCCTATTTTTTATTTTAAAGATGTGGGGTACAATTCCGAGTTAGGTATACAAATGGTAATTGTACAGGTAAAGTTTGGACCTCACTTAGGTCCTTATGTCACCTGGTTTGAGATCAAGCACCCTTATTGATAAAATGTGCCCCCACACCATACCCTCCCTGTCAGTTTCCCACTACTGCCAATCCCTTTCTTACAGTATTATGATAATTATTCAGAATCCAATTATGAGTGAGTACATGTGGTACTCAGTTCTTTGTTTCTGTCTCCACACAGATGGACGGTCACTCACCCAGCAGCATTCACCTACTCATGCAGATTGTCTTTATGCAGACTTTCTCACTCCCTCTGGTTTATTGCCATCTTGCCTCTGCATGAAATAAATTGATAAGCTAAATCATCTGTAAGATTTTGTTTTCTTTTAATTAAATTAAATGCTGGCTAGGGTAGTGGGTAAAAATGGCAAGCACTGGGCAATTTTATCCCTACTATCCTAAATTTAACTAAGTGAGACTGATAAATTAAAAATGAAAGATTGCCTTTAAGTAGAAAACTCCCCTAACACATATAAAGTGCAATTTATTTTTTCAAAATGCAGGCTATATACAAATTTTCATGGAAATACTCATTGAAACTATGAGTCCCACTTATACTTAACTTCTTCATAACAATTTTTCACAATAAACTCTTATGTACTATCTTAGAATGGGTCGTAATTTTCAAACATTTAAAAATTCAAAAAATATATACTTAAAAATAGAATGTAGTTCTTCTGTTACTAGGCAAAAAATTCCACTTTTTCACTTAAGTCTTTAAACATAGAATGTCAGCTCAATTTTCAAATTCAGATTTCTGATTGTTCCTCACAAGTTTTATGTTCCTCCCAACTTATATGAAAAAATATAAATTTGTAAAAGCCTTGTGTTTGGTGGTGAGCAGAAGAAAGAATAGACTGCAAAATTAGTTACACTGGAAAAACAGCAAAATCAAGTGGCTATTCAGTTCGCTATTCAATCTTATGCAGCATTTTAAAAATAACAGGTACAACTATTTCAGTTTGAACCTAGATTGCAGAAAATGTGCATATAAATCACAGTCAAATCTTCACAAAATATCTCCATGATAACTTTAGCAAACTATTACTCTGGCAAAGATGGTGCAACCACTACAATCTCAATCTAAACTTTCCAATTCCTTTTACTCTACATCACTTCATCCCACTATCCCGTATGAGCAACTATGTTAACAAATTCATTAACTGCTTTAGGCAGCAATATTAAAATCCAGAAAATTCTTAGTAAGCATCTCATAGATAATTGTGAATTTCAAAGATTGTGCTATTTTTAAAGTTACACCATATACGGTGCATATATTTGCCTTATTTCTAACAGTTTTATTATTATCAAATTAGCATAGCATTGGCAACCACTTCCTGTCTTTTCTCTAAATGTTTTAGAAGTTATCTTTGAATAGGTATATGGTTATGTTACAAAATTCAAAAGATACAGTCTTTTATCAGCAAATTTCTTTTCCAGGGGCAACTACTTCTATTATTATTTCTTTTGTAAAATAGTTTTACAGAAAGAAATATATGAATAGATAGCTCACTCTAAAAAATTATACAGTTTTGCATATAACTTTTTATATTATATATTATACATATTGTTTTATATTGTTACTTGTAGAATTACCTCTTTATTTTTAACAACTATATAGTTTAAATTATACAGAAGTACCAAAAATGATTTGACCAATTTCAATTGATTAATTTTTTTAGTTTTTTGCTGCTATAAAGATGATCTAAAACTCATTGAATATTTTACATCTCTGTGAACATATGTTTGAAACATAGCTCTAGAAATGTATGTGCTGAGGTATAGGGTATTATGTGTATCTAAGTTTAGTATATAAAACCAAATTATTTTCAAAGAGTTGCATTAATTTATACTCCCACTCTGTGAGTACATTTACATCTTCATAACACTTGAAATTATCAATTATTTTAATTTTGACCTTGCTGATTTATATAAGTAGTGTCTAATTGCAATTTTATTTTGCTGATTATTGATGAAGTTGAGATCCTTTCTTAACTTATTGGTGATTTGTTTATTTGGAGTGAAAATAACTTACATTTTCTACCTGATTTTTCTGACATTTTATATTAGTAGGTGTTGAATATGAGTTCTTCATTGATATTTTGAGTATATCCTTTCATACTGGTATGTATTTACATTCTCTTAAGGGTAACTAACAGGGGTTCTTAATTTTAGTATAGTTACAATTTGTCAATCTTTTTTGGTTTTCCTAATGCTTCTTGGTCTCATCATGAAGATATCTTCCAATCAGCACTGCTTTCCAAAATTTATCTGGTATGTATGTGTGCCCACACACGTGTGTGTGTGGGGGGGTGTAGGATAAGTAATGCTTTCTTTTTCTTGTCAGAACAATTAAAATATATTTGTTACCCCTCCAAAAATTTAAATGGCGTTATTTATATAAGTAAATTTCATAACTCATTATTACTATTTGATATTTTTATGTTTTTTATAAAAATATTTTAATATTGAGAATTATCTCCATCTTTATCATTTTCATAGATCCTCCTTTCTTCCTGTGTCTCTGAATTTCAGTACCTAATATCCTTTTCCTTGCAGAATCCACTTTACTATTATTACTAGTGTGGCTCTTATGGTAATACATTTCCTACATTTTCCTATATCTAAAAGCATATTTATTTCATTGTTATGGCTTAGGAATAATTTTGCTGGTACAGATTTCTAGGTGTTAGTTAACATTTTTCAATTCTTTAAAGATATCATCCATGGTAGTTTGTCTTTCACTTTTTTCTGTTGACATTCAGTTTCTCATCTAATTCCAGCCCCTTTGAAGATAATCTAAATTCCTCTTATAAATGTTTTCAGTACTTTTACTTCATATTTGCTTGCCACAATTTCACTGTGATGCATTTTAGTATGGTTTTCTTTGCAGTACTCTATCTTGGTTTTGCAAAATTTTTGAATTATGTCTACATTTATTCTGTAAATTTTAGAAAGTATATCTCATTATCTCTTGATCATATTAGATGTATCTCAACATATTTCATTTTCTCTGAAAATATTGCTTTTGCCCCATTTTTTTCTCTTTGCATACTTTGCTAATCAATTCATTAGTTAACAGACATTTTGTTTGTATTCACTTTTCCAGCTACAATGAATAATTCTGCTATTAACAATAGTGTAAAAGTTTATGCATTAATGTATGGTTTCAATTATCTGGGTTATATGCCTAGAAGCAGAATTTTCGGTTCATATGGTAACTGTATGGTTAACATTGTGAGAAATGGCTAAAGTGTTTTCACAGCAGCTGTGCCATTTTACACTCCCATGAACAATGAATAATGGTAAAGTTTTTTCACATCCTTACCAGTCCTTGTTATTTTCTGTTGTTTGTTTTGTTTTGATTTGATTATAGTCACCTTAGTGGATGTGAATTGGTATCTCACCATGGTTTTAATTTGTATTTTCCTGATGAGTAATGATGTTGATCATCTTTTCATGTACCATTTATATATCTTTGGGAAAATGCCTATTAAAGTAATTTGCCCACTTTTTATTGCATTGTTTGTCTTTTTGTTAAGTTTTATGAATAATTATATAAAACAGCTGTCATAAAATTTGCAAATATTTTATCCAATTAAATGGTTTGCTTTTCATTTTTCTTGATCATTTCTTTAATGCACATTTCTATAAAATTTTGTGGAAATCCAATTTGCTTCTTTTTTTCTTTTGTTCTTTATGCTCTTACTATTTTTTAAAAATGTGTTACCTGATCCATGGTATTAAAATCTTACAAATATGCTCCCTGCTAATGGTCTTGTCATTTGAAGTCTTACATTTAAGTCTTTGATTCGTTTTGAGATAATTTTTTATATATGGTCCTGGGTAAAGGCCCAAATTTATTATTTTTCATGTTGATATTCAGTAGTTTCAGTACCATTTGTTGTAAATACTATTTTTCTGTGTTGAATGGTCTTACCACCATGTCAAAAATCAAATGACCATATATGTATGCATTTATTTATGGAATATCAATTCTATTGCATTCATTAATTTATCTATTTTTATTCCATTACCACATTGTTTTGATAGGAGTACAATTTAAAATCAGGATTTATGAACTCTTTCAGTATGTTCTTTCTTTTTAACAATTGTTGGACTATTAAGAATCGCTTGAAATAACGTATCAATTTTAGGATGAGCTTGTCCATTACTTCAAAAAAAGCAGTTGAAATATTGACTAAGATTGCATTAAATTAATAGATTCCTTTCAAGAATATAGACATTTTAATATTTAGTTATCCCAGCCATAAACATGGGTAGACTTTCTATTGATTTAAATCTTCTTTAACATATTTCTGCAGTTACGGAGTTTGCAATACACAAGTATTAATCTTTTTATTATTTTGATTATATTATAAAAAGAATTCATTTATTAATTTTGCAGATTTATACTGGCAGTGTATAAAAGTATTATTGATTCTTGTATATTGATATTTTGTCCTTCAACTTTGCTGAACTCCGGCATTAGCTCTTACAGAATGTTGTGGATTTTTTGGAATTTGCTAAATATAGGTTTATATCATTTGTGAATAGAAATATTTTTAATTCTTCATTTTTCATAAGGGTGTGTTTTATCATTTTTACTTCCCCTAATTACCCTGGCTGTAACTTCCAGTATAACATTCACTAGAATTGACAAGAGCAAAAATCCTATTTCTGATCTTATGGAGAAAATTTTCACTCTATCTTTTATTTCATACATATATATATAATGTATATATATGTATATATATAAATATGGCAACTCTGTAAAGTGTTTCTTCCCTTTTTTCTGTCTCAGGTTTTGTTGTTACTGCTTTTTGTGGTGGTTGATGTTTCTTTAATGGGTTTTTGGAATTAATTTCGTGGCCTGTATTTTTTCACATTTGTGGTCACTAAAATCTTTGTTTCATTCACTTAGTAGTCAGTTAGTGAATTGACAGGGATGTCTTTAAATACCTAAAATACTCCTCTCCCCCATCAAAAACAATCGCTCATGCTTTGATGAGGTACTCTGTGTATGTTTTAAGACACACCCTCAACACTCAGCCTGGCAGTTTAAAACTCCCACTCAGCCTTCACTTCTTGTTTTTAAAGAGACTGAAAATCAGCCAGAGATGAGAGCTAAGGCCTTTGTCATGCCTTTTCGGAGTTTTCTTTAAGTCGTAGACGTGTCAGGACTTTTATATTTCCAGGAATATGTTCACGGTTTTCAAAGGCGTTATTCCCCCACAGCATCTCATTCCCCAGACTTTCCTTCCCAAGCATTTGGTCAGTCAACTTTTTGACCAATTATCCATTATTTCAGGAAGCAGCTCATAATATATTTGTCTTTAAATATTTTGGACAAACACCACAAAGATACCCATCTCAGCAATGGGAGAGTTTCAGATTAGGCAAGATAAAGATAAGCCCTTTGAGCTTGTTCTTCAGGGAGTTACTAAACAAGTAAAAACAACCAACGATAATTATTTGTGAGTGATGTTTGTTCTTCTCCCAACAGCACTGGTATCTATATAAAAAATTTGTGCTATTATTTCCATTTTGACTGTGAAGCTATGAAATGGGGAAAGAAACACGAGTGAATTAAATGTCAAAAGGCTCTGTGCTCTTGCCAATATTCCGCCATAATTTTTTGATTAAGTTCCTCGGTTTGCTGCAAACTTTTGGTTTATTTCCAGAGTCCTGAAAAAAAGTGAATTCGAACAGGATTTTTAAAGTTTTCTTATTGTTTTTGTGAAGGGCTAGGCACTTGAATTTCTTTAATTTGCCATTTTCACTGGCATCTCATTAGTGTTTTAAAAGCTGGCTTCATAAAAATATTACATATTTCTTCCTAATGTGTTGATTAGTAGCTTATCATTTTTGTTACTATTGTAAATTGACTGTTTTCTCTTGGATGTGTGTTTAAAGATAAATATTTTTGAAAAGAAAGCTTACGTATTCTCTAATTCAGTCAATGTTTACTCCTAGGTGACACTTGGCAATGTATAGAGACATTTTTATTTATTACAGATGATGTGAACTTGTGGGAGTGCTACTAGCATTTAGTGAGAGGAGCTCCTGCTAGGGATAATGCTAAATATCCTACAATGCACAGGAAAGCCCCTCCATTTACCAGCAAATAATTATCTGGTCCCAGAATGTCAATACTGACCTTGTTACGAAGCTCCGCTATAATATTGTTTAAATATTTTTCAGTTGATTCTTTTCAATTTCCCATGTATGTTGGTATATCATCTGTAGATAATATAATTTTTTCTTTTTTGTTAAACTTATTTATTAATATCTTACTTTTACATTTATTTACTTTATACTTGTGGGGTACATGTGAGTATTTGCTACATAAGTAAGTTGCACGCAGGCAAGGTTTGGGCTTCTAGTGAGCCCTCTTATCTCCCTGATAGTGGACATATTACCCAGTGGGTGGTTGTGTGCCCTTATTTCTCCCCTGCATGCCCCCATGGGTAGTGTCCAGTTTTTCCCTCCTTTGTGCTTGTGTGTCCAACACAGTCTTAAAAAAAACAAAAGCATGCAGCAACATAAATGCTAAGTGAACTATCACGGAAACAAGAAACTGAAGACCACATGTTTTCACTCATATCATATCTTTAAGTAAGTCCGTAACAAGAAAATTAATACAATGGAGATTTTTTTCTTATTTTTGAATTTGTAGAAATATATTTAGAATTTTTTATTATACATGACTGGAGTACTTTTGCCTTTTATGTATGTATGTATGTATGTATGCATGTGTGTATTTATTAATTATAAAGTTGTGGGTTAAAATTCAGGGATAGGTATACAAACTTTGGTTATGTAGGTACCCTTGATGAGGTGTGCCCCTCCCTCCCCTAGCAGTTTTCCTCAACTGCCAATCCCTCTCCCTCTCCCCTGACATTTTCCTACTACTGCCAATCCCTTTCTTATAGTGTTATGATAATTGTTCAAGGTCCACTTATGAGTGAGAACATATGGTACTCTGTTGTTTGTTTCTGTGATAGATCATTGAATACGACCGACTCTAAATCCATCCAAGTTGCTGCTAAATCCTTATGCTTGTCTGTCTTTATGGCTGCATAGTATTCCATTGTGTATATGTACCACTTTTTAAAAATCATTTTCAACCTTTTCAAGCCACTTCATTTTCTATATATCACTGTTCTACAATTTGTTTATTTATTTATTTTAGAGATAGGGTCTTGCTCTTTCACCCAGACTGGAGTGTAGCAGCATGATCATCGTTTACCGCAGCCTTGGACTCCTGGAGTCAGTGATCCTCCTACCTCACCTTCTGAGAAGCTAAGACTACAGACATGATATAACGCACCCAGCTCTTTTCCACAACGTATAGTTGTATTTTGCTTAATGAACCAATTGTAATGTGTTTTCTTTTTTTAATAGATTAGTTTACCACATTTACACTTGTTAGTAGTTTTGTCTAAATTCTGTCATAATAGTATAAATTTGTGGGGTTTTTGTTTTATCTTTTCACTTACAGTTTTTGTAGTGTTCTTATTTTCTATGCATTGTTAAATTTTTTTAAATCTATAAATAATTGTACAAATATATGGCATACAAGTGATATTTTGAGACATGTATGCCATGTGTAATGATTAAATTAGAGTAATTGGGATACCCAACACAATAAACATTTATCTTTTTTTGCGTTGGAAACATTCTAAATCATCTAACAATTTTGAAATATGTAAAGAAAATTGTTTACTATAGTCACCTTATTCTGCTTATGGACACTAAAACTTTGCATAATTTTGAGTATCTGTTTTTTTAAAATTTTATTTCAGAGTTATGGGGTACATGTGAGGATTTGAATGCTTTTAAGGTTGGGACTTCCAGTGGGCTCTCTTTCCCCCGCTAGTGAACCTGGTACACAGAGTGGGTTTTTGCGCCCCCATCCCCCCTCCCTTACTCCCTCTTTTAGTAGTGTCAACTGTCTGTTGTTCCTACCATTGTTGTCATGTGACCAGTGATCAAGGCCGTCTTACGAGTGAGAATATGTGGCATATTTGTTTTAATAATATGAAATCTTGTATCTTGATATTGTTTTTAAGAGATTATTTTTATGACCATAATTTTATAGTAATATTGTATTTTATGAGATAATACCTATTAGATGTAATCAATAGTAAACACAAAATTATTAAACTTTCACTTTTTCTAAATTTTTATCCCTTCCCTACCACCTACCTGATTTGAGTTTTGTTTTTGGTTTTTGGTTCTCATGTGTTTACAATTATATCATTGTGTATATGCAATCTATTACTTGATTTATTAGCTTTGAAATATACATTTTGCCCTGAAGACTTAAAAAATTAGAAAACGTAGTTGCTTAATCTTCTATTGTCTCTTTCACACCTCAACCCAACTTTGTCTAGTCATATTATTGCTATCCCATCATGATTTATAATATTAAAATTCTGCCTTGAAACTAAGGTGTAATTATCTCAGCTTTTGTTTTATATCTATGACTTGATGGGTTTAATGTTCAGAGTCTCTTTTTTTGAACGTAGATTCTTTTTCATTTTCTGCTTGTCTGAATTTCTCTATTATTTTGTATCAGTAGGATTATGAGAACTATATTTCATGAGTTTATGCAAATTCTAAATTTATAGTTTATTACCATTATATTTGAATTAATATTGGTCAAGAATAAAATTTCAGGTCACATTTATTTTTCTGAGGATTCTGTGGGCATTGTTCTGTTGGTTTCTTGTATCACTGGGTGATGTATAAATTTGTGAGACTCCCCTGCCTTCTTCCCTGTATAGATGGCTTCACATTGTTTGGATGTCCAATGGATCAGTCTTTGTTTTTGAAGCCTAGTAAGCTTTTTAGCTAGTGTTTTAGTGCTGATAGTTGTTTGTTAGTTTTTCTTCAATGATACCACTAAGTGTACCATGAAAAACATACAAGTAAAATTTTCTTGTTTTCGGAAATGGTTCATAATTTATTCTTTTAAACATTGCTTTATATCCCACTTGTCTGATTATTTTCTCCTTCTTTTAAAAAAATTTTATCATAAATATGTGGGGTACATTTCAGGGTTAGGTATATAAACATTGATCATGCAGGTACCCTTGTTGATGAGGAACACCCCTCACTCCCCTAGCAGTTTCCTTCAACTGCCAATCCCATCCCCCTTCCTCATAGTTTCCCACTACTAGTCATTGCTTTCTTATAGCATTGTAATTGTTCAAGGTCAGTTTATGAGTGAGAACATATGGAACTTTTTTCCAAGCAGAAAATATTTTCAAGTACGAATAAGCTCACTTTTAATGTAGTTTACAGAACTTCAGCGTGAAGCATGAAATGCTATAGTTGTCTGTTGACAAAACAGCTCAAGACTCAATAAAAAGAAGAGTGTACTAAGAGCACTCAACAAGTTTCTAGAAAACGCCAAGACCTCCATTCTTTTGATTATCACTTTGAAACTTAGGAGTGATTAGTCTCATTAAAAAAAAAGTCAACACACTGAATGGGTCTTCCCCAAAACTCACTGCACAATATCAAGCTCCTTTAGAGGAAGGATTTCACCTGAATCTGTGAGATTATTCTGTTTTCTGTAGCTGAGGGTCTGGGTGCCTTAAAAGCCTGTTTGTCTCTGCAAGCCATGCTTTGCAACACAGATGAGTTTAGCATTTCAGCAGCAGACACTAGGGGAAGCTTCGAGCCTGCCAACTCAGTAACAGACACCAGGGTGTCATCGTGTCTTTCAAAGACCACCTTTGTGGGCTGCATTCTTTCCCCATCGGGCCATGCTGCCCTGACCTGTGCTGTGTTTCTAGTTTCCGAAGAATGCTGATGCTCTCTAAATGATCTATTGAGAACTGTGTGTCGAAGCACAAATGCAAAGTGAAAAGTGCCATTTAACACACAGCATCATTATTTCACGGCCTACTGCAAGCTAGCAGAGGCGCCTCTCAGCTTTGAAGGAGTGAACGCCAGATCGTGCTGTATCCGAATATTGTGTGTGTTTTCTGGAAACTGCTTTGTCTCACCTTTTCCTGGACTGGTGGCTGCAGAGAAGGAAGGGAGTGGACAGTGATCGTTTTCATATGGAATAGCTTTGTAAAGACTGTGCAATGACACCTCCATTACACAAGTGAGAAAACATTAAATTAAATATCTGCAGTGGCCAGTTCTTTTTAAAAAGAACTAGCTTAGCCTCAAGAAATCGTGTAAAGCAATGACAGCCGTTAAATTTACTTTGTAATTAAAATTTAATCCAGCCGTAGTATACCTTTAAAGTCAATACCAGGAATGGGTCTTACAGCATGGACAAGTATACACATATTAATTCTTAATACTAATAATTTAATTTTATATATATATACATTATACATAGTTTTCTATATATATTTTGAGTTGGACTCTCACTCTGTCACCAAGGCTGGAGGGCAGTGGCACGCTCATGGCCACTGCAGCCTAGAACTTTTGGGATCAAGTGATCCTTCCACCTCAGCCTTCCAAGTTGCCAGAACTACAGGCATGCGCCACCACACCCAGCTAATTTTTTTTTAATTTACTGTAGAGATAAGGTCTCATCAAGTTGCCCAAGCTGTTCTCTAACCCATGGGCTCAGGCAATAATGCAGTAGGTCTCACCAAGTTACCCAAGCTGTTCTCAAACCCATGGGCTCAGGCAATAATGTAGTAGGTCTCACCAAGTTGCCCAAGCTGTTCTCGAACCCGTGGGCTCAGGCAATCCCCTTACTTACTTCTGCCTCTCAAAGTGCTGGGATCACAGGCTTGAGCCACTGCGCCCGTCCTTATACACATTTTATATAGTATGTGCTAAGTGGAAGAAAGGGTGAGTCTATGTAATTTCCAATTCTCACCAAGATTCTGTCAACAAATTCATTTTTATGACAGCATTTAGATATCACAAAATCTAGAAACCATCTTAGGTGCTGTGAATTAGTGCCTCTAGTCCTAATATTTGGAGATAATTCATAAGTCAAAAAGAAAAGAGAAAAGATAAAGAAGGATTCCATTTTTTACCAGAAAATTCCTAAATATAGTGGGAGCAACTCTTCCCCATTCTGTAGGTAGTGGTCTAGAGCTCTAAGGGATGATTTTTCCTTAACCTCACCATCATACACCATTATAACACAAATAAATTTTAGGATAAAGTAATTGTTTCCCTGCCCAGATAACAGACAAAAAAAGAGGAAATACTCAGCTCCTTCACTACTTACAGCAGATTAGAAACAATTAGATTATTTAGGAGAACTGTTTTGGTTTTTTTTTAAAAATGGTACTCTTGTTCTTTCCTGTTTGCTTGTCTCTGCAACACCTCTGCGGGAACTGGAACATTTTGTTTACTGACCACAGCACAGTGTCTGTTGTCCAGAACCTTCTGAATGAATATTGTTTGAATGAATCAAGGATTTATGGATTTCTCAATAGTCGATTGGCTTTGTCAATGTGAAGTATAGAGACGATAATAAGGTAGAAAGAGAAGAATGCCTGCCACATTTCTGCTGTGCATCTCGACTCACACGTATGCCTTCTACCTGTCCCAGCCCTCACTCAGTGTTTTTTTTCTCTTCTTTACAACCAATACTAATAAGTTGTCGAGAAATACTTTCAATGGAAAACTGATGTACTACACCACAAAAATATATTTATTCGGTAACTCTACTAGATGTCCACCATTTGTCAAGCATTGCATCTGGAAATATTAATAGAACTTAAAGATAGCATTGTATGTTATTGGGCAGATTATTTCTTGTGTATTATAACATTTTATGAAAATATTTGCAGAATCTTTTAAAAAGATTTTCTACCATGTGCTGGACATCAACGCTCACCCTAACTTTATGAATCGAGTGTTATTACCATGTCCCACTTTCTGGTGAGGAAATGAAGGCACAGAAGAATTAAGTAACCACCCACTTTCATAAAGCTTGTTATCCCAGACCAAGGTTTAGGATCAAAGTAGCCTGGTTCTGGAGAAGAACTCTTAATCAATAAGTTATGTAGTAAAGGTTTTCTGGGTGGTGATGCAGAAGCCTTGTCTTGTTATGTGGTTTGTGCAAGAAAGATATTTTTAGTCTGTAATGGAGCTCATTCTGTGAACTGACCCAGAGTTTTAAGCAAAACAATCACACATTTGCTAAGCCAGCCACAATAAATATATCTAATCTGTAAAACCTTTTTCTCTTAATTATCATTTGAACATTATTTATTTATAACCTTTCAACAAATTGTAGCGTTCACACAAGCACAGTAATTAATTTTAACTCCCTTTTATCAACCTAAAATAAAAGCAGGGTCATTGATATTTTGGTACTCAGAACTCCACTCTGTCTAAAAGCAAATTTAGCATTTTTCTTAGGTAACTTGAAAAGGCATTTGACAATTTATAAAGAATCTTAACATTCTGATGGCCCTTGTCTGAAAAGGTTGTTTTATAAACTGAATTTTCTGTTACATGTTTTAGGAATAAATGCAGTCTCTCAGGTTTTGACGACACTTATTTCGGTTTGACCTTTCTCTTCTGGTCCTTGCAAGGAGATTTGAAGATTATGAATACAAAGAGTTCCACAGCTCTCTTTACCTGTAAGTGAAATGACATCTGGTCAAATGGGTTCAGTGGTTTAAGAAATGCCTCTCAGTCATACACATTCTTTTATATCCTAACTTGGGCTTTGTCCTCTATCAAAATGCTTTATGGTACTACACCATTTTCCCTTCCTTTTTTATAAGTATTGCAGAGTCTTTTTCCTCCGACTGTAAATGTTTGAATGTGTTTTTAATAGTTTGTCCTTTGGTTTATCAAATCGGTATATAGAGTCCTCTATGAGTAGTACTGTTTATGGGTTGGAAATATGAAGGTAACTTATAATTTGCATGATTTTTAAAGTCTTTATATTGCATCAAATACCACTTTATAAAAAATAAAGTGTGCAGTGGGTGTGTACATATACACAATAAAATAAAACTTACAATCCAACCCCTAAGTGATATTTTATAGAAATACAACTTCCAATATATCAAGCTTTTAGTTGCACGTTTTAAGTATTGCAAAACGTCGCTAACTTTAATTGTTTGCACCATCAATAATTGTGAGATATGTGTTAAAATTTCCCACTACAGTGGATATCTGTGAATTTCTTTTTAGAATTTAAGTAAAACTTTTGTTCTATATATTTTCAGGCTTTCTTATTTAGTGCATCCCAGTTATCTTTCTGTAAATTGAAACTTTCCATTTCTAATAATGATCATATTCAGTATTGGAAGTTGTTTAATAAAGTGACAATTAATATTGTTATTATAGGTATAGCATTCAGCCAATGATACCTGAATAAATATTGTTACGTGGAAGGATTAGTGTTTAGCTTGACATAGCATTTTTTATTTTTATTTATCATATTACATATTTGTAGTTAATTTTCCACAAATGTGGTCTTTTGTCCTATCACCTACTGGAAATATGTAGCAAATAATGAAAATAAAAGTAACTTTCTACTACATGATCCAAATTTTTAAAAATAGATATTTCTATATTAATATCTTATTTATTTCATTAAGATTGTAAGTCCACAGGACCAAATTGATAGTGTCTTCCAGTCTGTGTTGTGCAATTGTCACCGGCACTTACACAAATCTGTATATTTCTCTTTGTCCCTTGATCTCAGTTTTATCAACCTTCCCCAAGAGGTACCAACAATTAGTGAGACTAGTCTGTGTCTTCCAAGCCTTTATTTTCATATTTGCATATTCGAGAACAAATAATGAGTGTTTTTATAATGGGTACAACACTATAGATACTTTTTTCACATTTTAACTAAAAGTTTCTCTTTATATTTAGTTATGCTTCTCTTATTCATACAGTTCTTTGCTTTTGACTGCTACGCATCAGTGTGTATTGCAGACTCATAACCCCGGTAGATATTATTCACCTTAGTGACACTTAGACCATCTCTACTTTTTTGCTTTTGCAGAGAGTGCTTAGCTTAGAACAATCTCACTCACGTCTCTTTGGGGACCAATGTGAACAATTCTCTGGGCTATATTCCCAGAGTCGAATTGCTAGATCATAAACATTTAGCTTTACTAAATGCTGTCATATTATTTTTCATATGGCTGCACCAGCAATGCTTGAAAATGTATACACATATGTGAGAATATGGGGATATGGGGGTGGGGCGGATAACTAGCAAGAATTTAGGAATTTATCTACAGAATATTTCTGGGATTTTGTTTGAATTACATTTAATTTAAAGATAATTTTAAGGAGAATTAATGTCTTTGCATCCATGACTATGGTAAAACTCTTTATATATCTAGATCTTTCATTATATTTTCTAACAAAGTCTTAAAATGCTCTTGATGACATTGGTGACATTCTTTGGTAATTGCTAAACACCAAGTACTTAATAGACTTATTTTTTGATATTGCAGTAGTTACCTATTTTCTGTGATTTTTGTAGAAGATCATTGTCGATGTAAAGGAAAGCTTTTCACTTTGCTTTATAAGTGCCGATTGTGTTTTTGTTAACTTTGCCAGTAAATTACTAATTTTATTAGTTTGTTGGCTTTCCTGGGTTTTCAATGTAAATGACCTTATTATTTACAAAAAAAATTTATAAATGACATATACAATAGATATAAATAAGGAAATTAGTTACTTAGATAATCTATAACAGTGAATTGCCAATCATTAATATTAAGGAAGAATTCTGGAAAAAAAGTAAAATACAGTAACAAAAGTAACATAGTAAATATTAGAGTAGGATTACGGTATTTCCTAATGCCAAGGTTATTATAACACCCTGAATTTGTCTTTATATTATTTCTTATTCATGTCATGGCAAAGATAAATAATACTTCATAATGATGATTAAAAGGTTCTTTGGTGAAAATACTATTACATAGGTGCAAGAAATTAAATTATAAAAATTGCAAATTTCTTGCACACATGCAAACATTCAAAGTTTAATTCCATTTAGGCTGGATTTAAAGCTTAATTCCTTCTAAACAATTTCATGCAAAATTTTAATCTTTCATTGTCTTCTTATTACTTAATGTACACTGATTAATCTCTTTTTAATAAAGAACTGGATGTGGATAAGTTATTCTTAGACACAGCTTCCCAAAATGTAATTTTTCTCTTATCTGTAAAAGGAAAGAAAGTCATGTAGGTGATAGATGCTTTAATATTCCTATATGAAAATACATTCATCTAAGAAAATTACTTACAGAAAAAAACATGAAATTAACAAAGGGAAAGCACGGTCTTTAATAATTGGAGTTTCATGAAAAGTACCCAAACGGCTCATTTCTTTCTTTGCATACAATGCCACTAATGGCAAGAGTGTCCCACCCAAATAAAACTTGATATGAATAGAATCTTCATGTTTGGAATAAATGCAAGGCTCTAACTTTTAAAAAGAAAAAGAATATGTCACTATGCTGAACTGATTTTCAATTATAAGTGAAATTCAATATTATTAATAGATCAATTTGACAAGATCAGTTAGCATTTTTACAGTCTGTTTTCTGCTAAGTACTAGATATATATTTCCAGTCATCATGTCATATTGAGACCGTCATGAAAGGGAATATTTTAAAATCAATTTTAAGGGGTTAGATTTTGTTTATAGGAGAGCAATCGGTATCAGGACACACAAACAGTTTCTAGCAGAACTGTCCATCAATCACATGAAGCTTAAATTCGCTAATCATGCCAACATCAAATCTATTCAATACATCTTCACTTAGCACCTAAACATGGTCATTGTTCCAGGCAAAGGAGACACAATATTAAGAAAAGATGAACAGTCTCTAATGATGACTCCAGTCTATTGGGAGTGACATATAACAAAATATTGATTAATTTGTAGGCAACTAAATAAACAAGTTTACTAAAAGATAATTGGTAACACGAGAAGAAAACACAGCGTGCCGTGAAAGCACGTTGAAGGGACTCCTTGTCCAATCTGAAAGAAAGGTTAATGGGAAGTCATGGAGACCTCAAGGGATGCTGAGACCGATGTCCAATTTGAAATCAGGGCAATGAATGGAGAGGGTGGGGGAGAAGCCAAACAATACCCCAGGCATACAGGCACCATCCGTGGGCAAAGACATGCAGTGAGACAAAGCCTGGCACAGCTGACAGGCTAACACGAGTCCCGGTGGCCACAGCTTGGCAGGAACAAGAGGATAGCTGAGAGAAGATCGATCCCGCTGGCAGTGGACAATGAGTGGGTTAGAGAGAGACAATGTGGTAGATGCATTATCTGGTAAAGAAGCAGTTTTAATAATGGTGGCCTTGGCCGTGTGGTCCACCGGACTCCGTGATCAATTAAGGACAGAAGGGAGAGGAACGTAAAAAACAAAACCCTTAGGTGTCTGGTTTTAGAAATATAATACTATTCACTGAAGTGAAGCACTAGGGAAAGAATGAATAAAGAAAGTTTAGTTTTGGACAGTCATGTTTGATGTATCTGGAAAGTCATCTATGTGTAGATTTCCACTAAAAAGTTGCAGCCTAGAACATAGGAAAGAAAGTTGAGCAGATAATAGGACTTTGTGAGTAATCTATAAACCACATGATTTTAATAATAGAAGATGCAGGCAAGTGGAGGTATCCCAGAAAGTAGAATGAGAATGGGAATTGGGCCAGTTGGACCATATTGCAAAGTATTTAAAATGTAGTAATGCACTCAGAACTGCAATTTGCATTACATATAACATCTCCTAAGACACGGTAGGTTTTATTAAAATAAGCTATCAATATAAAAATACAAGAGTAATGAATGAGCCTGGTAGCCAAATACATTTCAACTCTTCAAATCTCTGTATCTATTGAAAAGACTGTCCAAAGTGTTTTGCAAACAACCCATGACTTGACTTCTGTCTGAAAACCTTTAAAAAAAATTCACTGGATCCTGGAACATTGAGTAGATTTTTCAGAAAGGTCATGCAAAAAAAAAAAAAAATCACTGGAAAATCTTCCTGTTATATGCTATTATTTTCAAGCAAAAACAATTTAACATAGGAACAAAGAAATGTAGTTTCTTTCAGATTTATGTTAAATATATTTGTTCTGATGTTTTCCATTTTGTATGTCAAACAAAACAGTTTTTAAATACACAAAACCACATTAAAATGGGAGGTTTATTTTCACAGGTTTAGATTGTTTATTCTTTTACAGTAGTTTATTTATTAAAATACATTATTAAATAGTAATTATAATCAATTTTGTCTACTTTATAAGTGCGAAATAACTTAAGTCCCAAGATTTAAAACAAGAAATAATTCAGACACATAGTTTTGGAAAAGAACCTTAGTCAGAAAACTGACCCTATTAGATATCCTGTAACACAAATCTGCGTGACTGAAAGGCTTTATCTATCTGTAATAAACACTCCTAGCAATAATCCATCCTGAAAATCATTGAGGAGCAACTTGTTTTAAAGCATAATATAGCTCTCTTTATAGTTTGAGGATTAAGTCAACCTAAATTGTAATCAATGAAATTCTGCAAACCTGTGTATTTTCATCTATTCCGAAAGCAGATGGAAATGAAAATTGCACATATATACTGAGAAGCTTTGAGGAAACAGATATGTGCGTTGTCAAATTGTGGAGGCCCAAGAATTAAAATAATTTACCATGTGCCTGGTATGACGGTTATTATTTAAATTATAATCAAGTTTCTAAAAGAAACAACATATTGTTTTATGCAACTTTCATTATCTCATATATTTTTCTTTGTCAATTGTTTTTGTATTTCATCTTCTAGGGCTTGATATGGGATAATACGATTAATTTTCTGATATTGTCCTCAGGAATGTCCTTCATTCATTTAAACGTTTGACGTTTTGTCGACATGAGACAGTAGTTGCTCAACGAATGTTAGTTTACTCTCTCCTATCCTATCTGTTAATTATGCCAATTAATACAAAATGCTTAACAGACTAAACAAGCCTCAAAGCATAAGTCATGGGATTTTGATTTCTTGTTTTAACAAAATGGTTATACTGCTAAAAGATAAACTGAGTAGAAGAAAGAACAGTATGTCTCTGAGAAAGCACTACAAGCCTTGTAATGAACCCGAGAACTAAATGTATGTGTTGCTTTCCAGTTCCAGAGAGCTACTTTCTACCTACCATTAAGACCTTCAGAGACAAACCATATTTTTGTTTTTAATTAATGCCGCTTACGTTTCCCTTTAGCTGTCTGTGCAGCAAAACTTGGGCACCACTCTGCTTCTTGGCAGAAATGCGGTCAAGGAAAGTCAATGTTGGCGTACCCTGAACGTAGCACAAAGGGTAACTTCACAAGGGACACATCGCCAACTGAGTCAAAGGCTTTAAGAGAAACTTAATCCTGACATTGACTCTACCAATGCTTATCATCGTTCCTATCTCAGTAAGTACATGGAATCTAACCTGCCAGACTAAAGAAAGGGCAGATAAGGGAGAAACCCAAAAGATGAGTAAGACTTCCATCCCATATGAGCCAGGGAATACATCCAGTGTGTGTTGTTTGGTGTAACATATTAACGGGTGTGGTATTTTCTGTCTATTCAGAAAGGAGTTATCTAAGAGGTAGTGTCTATTTCATGCTTAATAAACATGAATGCATTCTTAATCTAAAATTTAAATTGTATTCTCTAATCACACCATGGTTTTATGGGTTCCTTGATCGTGTCAGTCTATATAAAAAATACTAAGTTTTATGTCATTTTGTCATCACACAGTGAAAACACATCGCTTATAGTAATAAGGAAACTCCAAGAAATGCAATATCGGTAAGTGATAAGATGTGCTTTGCTATTATAATTTTGCCATAATAACTAACTTTTTCGGGAGCATGATAACATGCTTCTTCCCTATATTATATCACACACTACCACAACTTCCAAAGATAATCACCAACTGCTTTTTTTTTGACTGCTGGAAACAACGACGATTATTTTCAGCTATATTATACACATTTTGACCATGTCATATAAAAAGCTAACAAACAAAAATTAAACAAGGTTTTGAATGACACCTATAGGGAAATCTAACATGGTACCAATAAAGTGCGCCACCTTCTCCAACTGTTTTATTTATTTTATACATCTGCAGTAAGTTCAATATTGTATTCCATGTCTGGTGCTTAGAAATAGGTCATAGTCCTTATTAAACACTCTCAAAGAGCATGATATCGAACCAGTATTTCATTCATGTGAATGTGATGTTTCTTCAACTTTATTTAGAAGTGTACAGTGCCTGACAAAGGAGGAATAAAAATTGTCTCAATGAAAGAGAAAATGCCTCTCTGAACCTGTAAGAGCTGACTTTTCATTTCCAAGTTTGTTTTAGTTTTGTGAAGAAAAAAAAAAAGTTTCATTGAGAAATGGAAGTTTTTTTTTTTTTTCCACTTAGGCTTTGATACTTATCTAGTTCAGAAGGCTTAGAGGAGACAGTAAGGTCACTTAGGTTCATAAAGTGATCTAATAGTAGCAGGATATAAGTAGAAAAAGTACATTTAAACATCTTTAGAATGAACAATTTTTATACATTTTGTTAAACATTAAACTACGATATGCCATGTTCACAAATTCAAAAGCACAAACAAAAACATACAGAAATTTAGGATAATGATAAGGTAGGCAGTTAGTAGATTTCAAATTTAGTATTTGTAAGTCAAATCAGATAAAATGATTTGTGTAAGTCAAATCAGATAAAACAGCATTAACTGAATTATTCTGTGGCCTGTCCTACCTAAGTGCTTAATGTTATTTAGAATAGAGGTCATTCTCACATTATATAATTAACAAAACTTTCAGAGCACATGTGATAGGAGGGAAAATGTGAATTTGTTGACTTCAGAGAGTTTCAACCAGTTTCAAACATATGCATGCAAATTTTAGTATATATTAAATATTTAACATCTTATCCACAGAAGTGATTGGTGCTGAATAAGTACTTCTTTTCTTCCTTTCTTTATATATTTTTAATATGGCTACTTTCAAAATTTATAGATATTTTTAATTTTGTTTAAAATAGTCAAATGCT
This sequence comes from Tarsius wallacei, assembly GCA_963574415.1. NCBI lineage: Eukaryota > Metazoa > Chordata > Mammalia > Primates > Tarsiidae > Tarsius > Tarsius wallacei. Next base: position 3,559 of record CAUYQG010104648.1, on the reverse strand, counting down.
TGTATATGTTGGATAAATTGAGTAGTAGTAGTTCTTATTCTGAGTTATTCTGGCCATCTCAAAATTTGTTTCCAATAATGCATTAGTAAACCTTAATCCTTAATGCATTATTAAAGTAAATAATTCTTATAATTAAAACATACTTTCTAAAGTGAGTGTATTTTAATGATCAGTTCTATCTATGCTTTGGATACTATGCTTTATATTTTTAAAGCTCTTACTCAGAAATCTATGGAACACTTTATACCACAGATTATTCCTCTTTTTTTTGAGTTGGAGTCTCACTCTGTCGCCCAGGCTGGAGTGCAGTGGCACGCTCACGGCCACCGCAGCCTCGACCAGCTGGGCTTAGGTGATCCTTCCCCCTCAGCCTTCCAAGTAGCTGGAACTACAGGCGCGTGCTACCACGCCCAGCTAAATTTTTTTGATTCATTGTAGAGATGAGGTCCCAGGCGGGTCTCGAGCCCATGGGCTCAGGCAATCCCCTTCCTTGGTCTCCCAAAGTGACAGGCTGAGCCAAGATTATTATTTCTTATAGAAATTGATAGAACTTGGAAAATATAGGATTTTAAAATAGAAAGCTGAAAATATAATTCTAGCCCTGTTATTTAGTTGTTAAATGCCATGAGAAAATGGTCTTGACCTGCTTAAGCCTCCATTTCCTCATCTATAACAGCGTTGTAGAGAGTACAGGGACAATCATAGATACTGAGTCTGTCTTTTCAGTATTGATTCTATGGGTTACAGGTACAGCTACCGCAACCTTGGCGGTGATGTTGACCCAGTCTTCAGTTCAATGGAGGATAATTCCATGTCTCTGTTGTAGTTACAGGTTCTGACTACCTCAGCCTAAACAAATCTGCATATGACTCTCCTTTGACTTTAGAGATTGGTTCAGGCGATTAATTTCAGGGCAAACAGACAAGGGGAAATGTTCTAGAAGTTCTAGTATAGAAAGAAGAAAGAAAGTAAGGAAGAAAGGGAGGGAGAGAGAGAGAAAGAGAGGGAGGAAGGGAGGAAGAAAAGAAATGAAAAAAAAGAAAGGAAAGGGAAAGGAAAGAAAAGAAAATGGAAATGGTAGAGCCAGCTTTCTCTCTGCATTCCTCTTCCTCCATAAGCTTGTGGTATGCAGATGTGAAGCCTGGAATGTTGCATCCATTTTGTCGTGATCTAATAGTAGCAGGATATAAGTAGAAAAAGTACATCTAAACATCTTTGGAATTAACTGTTTCCATAAATTTTGTTAAACATTAGACTACGATATGCCACGTTTAAAAATTCAAAAGCACAAAACAAAAACATACAGAAATTTAGGATAATGATAAGGTAGGCAGTTAGTAGATTTCAAATTTAGCATTTGTAAGTCAAATCATTCACAGCATAACTGGCAGAGCAGAGAGACAAAAACAAAAACAAAAACGAGTCTCTGCAGTCACGACTAGTGCAGAATCAAACGGACCCAAAGACTGCCTTCACTGGACTTTCCATGTACATGTGTCAATCGATCTCCAGCATTTTAAAATAGTGCTTGAAGTGTTTGAGTTTTTTTTCCTTTTCTATTGTTTTTGCCATTATGTTTTCTAATTTTAGCAGACAGCGTAATAAGTGCTAAAAAGGGACAGTTTAAAACTATGAAGCACTTTATCCATTTCCCAAATGTTATGTATGTTTCATTTTACATTATGAAAAAAGTCTCCTTTTAAAAAAATATTATTCTAGTTGTATGTGTCTTTTCAAATATTCTCTCCACTATCCTCCATCTGGTTGTCTGCCCTAGAAAACTTAGCTCTGTGGATCATATTATGTTAAAATGCTTTGCGTGTCCACTGGCTTTTGTTGGGTTCAAGATGGCCAGAGGGAGCTGGAAGGAAGGGAGGAGAATGAGGTCTGGGAGTCTCTGCCTTCAGCATCCTGCCTAAACCCTTGCAAAGAGCTGAATGCGTCCCTCCACTGAAGGCCACCACATCCTCCAAGTCTGCTCAGTTCACTTGACTACCTAGCCAATGGATCCTAGTTGGCCCCACTCCTTCCTTTCACCTTTGAAAGAGTAGTAAGAACCTAGATGTTACTGCCCTGGGTTACTGAACTTCTCTTGTTTTGCAACTTTTACACATTTTTAAATAAGTCCTTTGCAAATACTCTTCAAAATATCTTATTTTGGCTGTACCATCTGTTTTGAGTTGGAGCCCGAACGGATAAAACGTGTAAGTCAAATCAGATGAAATAGCATTAACTTAATTATTCTGTGGCCTGTCCTGCCTAAGTGCGTGATGTTATTTAGAATAGAGGTCGTTCCCACATTATGTAATTGATAAGCCTTTCGCAGCACGTGCGCTAGGGTGGAAAAAGTGAATTGGGTGACTTCAGAGAGTTTCAACCAGTTACTACTTGAAGTTTATTGTCCAGGAATTTGTGTGAACTGTCATTTTGAAATTTGGTGGCATGCTTTGTGTAATAATAAAGTTCTCTTTTGTTAAGTACTGAAGCTGTTCTGAAGCACAGTGAACAATGCCACCAGACTATGTTTATTTTTATTCCTTTTTAAATAAAATTTTTCTTTTAATTTTTATTATAAAGATGTGGGGTACAATTGAGAGTTATGTATACAAACATTGATCACGCAGGTTCCCTTGTTGATGAGGTGTGCCCCTCCCTCCCCTGGCAGTTTCCCTCAACTGCCAATCCCACTCCCCCTAACAGTTTCCCATTACTGCCAATCGCTTTCTTATAGCATTATAATTGTTTAAGGTCCTCTTACGAGTGAGAACATACAGAACTCTGTTCTTTGTCTCTGTGATAAATCACTGAGTATGACCGACTCCAAATCCATCCAGTTTGCTGCAAAGTCCATATATTTGTCATTCTTTATGGCTGCATAGTATTCTATTGTATATATGTACCACATTTACATTATCCAGTCCAGCTTTGATGGGCAACACGGTTGGTTCCATGTTTTTGCTTTTGTGAATAGAGCTGCAGCAAACATACATGTGCAGGTATCTTCTTTGTAGAATAATTTGAGTTCCTCAAGGTAAATTTTTAAAAATGAAGTTTGACAGTCCTACTCAGCTGTTCTCGTATCTAACATGCAACAAAATTGATCATGTTCACTACTTAATAAGTGTTCAATAACAATGAAACACATATTTCTGTACTACATATTATGTGAATTAACTATGTCATTGCGGGAAAGCTTTTACACATAAGCAGCTTTATACCAACGTTCTCAAAAATGCAAAAGGACTTATCTCATGCTATGAAGATTTCAATAAGTACTTTACAAAAATATGGAGTCAACTATGTTGCCTATCGAAGCTGGACTGGATTAAAAAAATATGGTACGTATACACAATGGAATATTATGCAGCCATAAAGAAGGACAAACATATGGACTTCGCAGCAACTTGGATGGATTTAGAGTCTATCATGCTTAGTGATCTATCACAGAAACAAAGAACAGAGTGCCATATGTTCTCACTCATAAGCGGAACTTGAACAATTATAATACTGTAAAGAATGGGATTGGCAGCAGTGGGAAACTGCCAGGGGAGGGGGGTGG
>CAUYQG010104644.1:0-65074 GCA_963574415.1 Tarsius wallacei | reverse complement strand
AGTTGGAGTCTCACTCTGTCGCCCAGACTGCAGTGCAGTGACCGCTCCCGACCTGCTGGGCTCCGACGATCCTTCCGCCTCAGCTTTCCAAGGAGCTGGAATTACAGTCATGCGCTACCATGCCCAGCTGATTTTTTTTTTTATTTATTGTAGAGATGAGGTCTCGCCAAGTTGCCCAGGCGGGTCTCGAACCCGTGGGCTCAGGAAATCCACTCACCTCAGCCTCCCAAGGCGCGGGATTACAGGCTGAGCCACCGAACCCGGCTCACTTTGACTTTTACTTTGTAAATTTTTTTTTTTTTTTTTTTTTTTAAGAATAAGGAACATTTTTTAGGGAAAACTTTCTTTTAAGAAGAGCAAGAATTTTTTTTTTAGCTTTCTTCTGTATTATGGAACATCAGGACCATGTGCTTTAACAGGCTGTGAAGCAGAAACCCGTGATTAAACATAGGGGGTATTCAGCAAATCTGGAGAAAGACCTGGCCTTAACGCATACTTAGAACATAATTTCTTTCGTACTCAGCATTAGCAGAGCAAAATACTGAGAAGTGTGCAACCCTCTTATCCTGAAAAAACCGTAGGCTTCACATTCCTACCATATTTTTCTGACATCAATATGTATTATAATTGTATTCCATATATTTGTAGATGATAGGATAATTGAAATCCAATTTTTATTTTTCTGACTTCCATATGTGATAAGGTTAGTGTTACTCTATAGAGTATGCAACAAACTATAGAGTATGCAACAAACAATTTTTTTTAACCTTTGTATCAGACTGGAATTTCTTCCAGTGTTATCTTTTAAAATGTCTGCAACTAAAGTTTTATTTCATTTTATTTTTTAAATTGTGAGCATAATCCAAAGTAATTTATTTGCTGACATGGCTCAGAGTACCATGTCTATGTGGTATATCTATTTATTTGGACAAAGAATCAGTTAAGCTTATACTGTCTAGTTTCCACGTTTGTGATACAAAATTATACTCTTTCATAAAATTTTGGATAGAAATGTGTTGTCTAAAGTGTATAATTGGCTTCGTAATGTTTTAGGCTTTATATTAATTTTCCATTATAAAAATACATAAAGTATTATAAGCAGGAGTGTCTCTTTGGTTCTTGGAGATATATTTAATTTTGGTTTCCTACTGAGTGCTATCTTTGGTTTTTTCCTTACTTTTCTACATTTTCCAGTAATATATCTGACAAACATAATCTGCGTGAAATTAGTAAAATGTTATGACAAGCTTTAATGAAGTTGAGGACAAAGAAAATTTAAAATATGTGATTTGGATATCTACCTTTATATTCTCTCTATGAGGTAGTATCGTCTACTGGTTATGAGGTATGGAAGGAGATATAAGTTCAATTGAAGGTGAGAAGGTCAGTTCAGGTATGCTGATTTTGAAATATCTATAGTAATGCCAATTAAAGATGTTTAGCAAAAAGTTATCTACAAGGAACAATATGTAAGAAAAAAGACCAGCATTGAGATTGAACATGCAATACCATACTGAATATTATATATTAAAATTGAAGACTTGAGAGTTGATGAAATTTCCTAGGGAAAGCATATAGTATGAGATGGGAAGAGTAACAAAGGTACCATTTTCAATATATCAGCAATTAAAAGGAAGACAGAATAAAGGGAAGTCGAATTATAAAAAGACAGTGGAAAGGATTTGGAATAAATGGCCAAAAAGGTAAACTGAATGGGTCCCTGGATGGCAAGGGTTCTTGGACGCTAAGTAAAGGTGATATTCAAGGTGGGTATAATATAAAAGGATCTTCTTAATTTCTTTAAGATATTAATCAAAATGAGAATAGAAGAATTGAGGAAAGAAGGTCAATATAATATGACATGAAGCCAAAGAGCCACAGATGAGATACATACTGAAATATTTATGAAATAATAAGATATCTAGGTTTTTCCTTTAATGAATCTGGGAAAGGAAATAATAGGTAGAGAAGACAAGATGACATTGAGTTGATAACTGTTGAAGCTGGCTTAGATACACAAAAGAATTTATTAAAACTTTCAGGTTTATATGGTTTTGAAATTTTCAGTAATATTAAATTAAAACAATAATGGAATAAAAGGAAAGATTTCAGTCAAATGTATGAGAAAAATAGAAAAGAAAGTGAAGGTGACCCTTTTATATGTTCTGACAGTGAAGAAACAGTAAAGAGGGGTATATAAAAGTCATTAATATTTTCTGAAGAATTATGTGCTGGGTACTATTTTCACACTGTGTATATATCCTTAGCTTCTAATAACAATTATTTCCTCATTTAGTAGATGAGGTATCTGAGGGAAAAGTGGTTAAATGGTTTGCCTGAGTTCACACTGAGTTTGCCTGAGTCAGTGACAAAGCAGGATTTGACATACTGACCCCAAATACACACAGTGCTCCACTCCCTCCTGTTGATGTAGAGAATGGGGTGATGGGAACCATGGAGACTGATAGCTGGGGATATTCAAGAACAGGAATAATTGGTGGAACAGATCCCAAAGTAGTAGAAAGAGCATCATCTGTAATTCAGAGCAAGAAATGTTGACATTGAAAGAAAGATGGGATATATTCGTGAGCTCTGTGATCTGAGAAAAGTCCCTTAGCTTTTGCATAGGCTCCTTTTCTACATTTGTTCAAAACAAAACAGAATAAATATCACTGTTAAAAAACTGTCATAAGGATCGGATGAAAATACACGTGAGAGTATGAAATACAATATTTGGGAAGACATTGGCACTTAACAAATATTGGTGTTATTATTATTAATCCATGCACCTTTTGCTTTGGATGCCTTAGGTTAAAAGTAGCCTTTTGTAAGTCTTGGGGCAGTTTAAGACTGTCAACTGACTAGGTCTGTGATTTTAATTGTCAATTGAGCTTCAGTTTCCTGATTCACACAATAAAGATAATAATCTCTGTCCTGTCTAATTTACACAATTCCTTTGAGAATAAAATCAGAAAATATTTGAAGAACTGTAAAGAATTATTATAGACTTATTTCACAGTCTTGACATAGAAATAGAACTGAGATAAAGATAATAGGTCTTTAGTTATTAGTTGAGAGTTTTTGTTGTTTACAAAGGAGTAAGCTTCTTTCTTGACATTCTTGCTGCATTTATATACATATCAATATTTATCTTCGGCCGGGTTCGGTGGCTCAGCCTGTAATCCCGTGCTTTGGGAGGCCGAGGTGAGACCCACCTGGGCAACTTGACGAGACCTCATCTCTACAATAAATCAAAAATCAACTGGGTGTGGTAGCACGCGCCTGTAATTCCGGCTACTCGGAAGGCTGAGGCGGAAGGATAGCTGGAGCCCAGCGGGTCGAGGCTGCGGTGGCCGGGAGCGGCCACTGCACTCCAGTCTGGGCGACAGTGAGACACCAAATCAAAAAAAAAAAAAAAAAAAAAAAATTATCTTCACCAAGCCCATCATCCCCCATGAGAAAAAATCTTCACATGTCTAGTATCAAAGACATCATGGAGAGTGTCTTCACATCATAATATAGAAACTTTTCTGGCAATTCTACTACATAATACTGCGTAGGTTATACACTATCCGATATTGAGATGGGGTGCCATTACATCATGATAATAAGAATGCCCAAACACCTCAGGATGTAAAAGATTCTCACACATGCCAAGATTCTCATATTTGATTTATTCTTGCCAAACAGTTCAATAAATAGTTTTAAAGTGTCAAGGTGTTTTTCCTCCACCTAATCTAAATATCCACCAATCTTGGACTTACAGTAGCACCTTAGAATATTTTATTTGGAAGTCTTCAGAGTATCAACTTGCTTAGAAACAATGGCAAATAATTGATCTTGAAGCTATATTTTCTTTGGAAAAATATTCTTACTTAGATTTTTTTTTTCTTCTGGATCCTAAGAGAAAACAAATGGAAATTATGGAGGAAGAGCGTAAATTAACTATAATCTTTCCCACATCTTGTGTGACCACTTTTTGGAAGCCCTATAGTCTCTTGAAAGTCTATGTAGTTTTTAAAAATGTGAACTTCAAGCCAAAAATGTAGCTCACTTCCAACTCTATACCACTTAAAACTGAACAAATAGATGGTTCCAGATATGTCCAGATAAAACAATGAAGAATGATCAGAACTTTTGTTTGTATTTAATTATGTTTGTTTGTTTGTTTTTCATAGAGCAATGCTAAATCTATACAGATTTGTAAAGCTCACTGACCATATCATAGTTACTTGGTTAAGGTCTTCTGTGTTACCTACTGATATCTGATTGCCTTTGTCAGACTTTTCCTCAAAGAAAGGGCACTTCAACACTGGAGTCAATTAAATAGGCTCAATGGTGAAGGCAGGAAAGACAACACATAACTTTCTTTCATTTTATCATTTCTTGTTATTTAAAAAATATATATAACAAGTGTGTGTGGGGGGGGATGATGACAAGATGCAAACTGACAATCTGCGGAAAAGCTATAAATCAAGTCCAAAAGTAATCTTTTTTTTTTTTTTTTTTAGTTGGAGTCTCACTCTGTCGCCCAGGTTGGAGTGCAGTGGCCACTCCCGGCCACCGCAACCTCGACCCGCTGGGCTCCGGCGATCCTTCTGCCTCAGCCTTCCAAGTAGCTGGAACTACAGGGATGCTACCACGCCTGGCTAGTTTTTTTTTTTTTTTTTTTTTTTTTTAATTTATGGTAGAGATGAGGTCTCTCCAAGTTGCCCTGCCGGGTCTTGAACCCGCGGGCTCAGGCAATCCACTCACCTCGGCCTCCCAAAGCGCTGACAAAAGTAATCTTATGTATTTCAGCAAAGTAGCAAGAAGTGGACATTGTGTGCTCTTCCAGTAAACCAAATGCCCAATCAGGGATGTGACTCATGCCTGCAATTCCAGTGCTTTGGGAGGATCTCTGGAGACAAGGAGCTTGAGAGCATCCTGGGCAGCATAGCCAGATTCTATCCCCACCCCCCCACCCCCCCCAAACACAAATAAATAGCAAGGTGTGTTGATCGATTGAACCCAGTAGATTGAGGTTGCAGTCAGCTGTGATTGTGACATTGCATTCTAAACTGGGTGACAAATTAAGACCCTGTCTCAAAGAAGAAAAAAAAAAGATACAATTTATTGAGGCTTAAGGTCTGAGTAGAAGCTATATGAAACTTCTCAGTTCTAGAAAAGAGATGGATAGATTCTTCCCATACTGTGAACTTGAAAGTATCACACTCAATGTGCATGTTGCTCATGATGAAATTTCTTAGCATAGTAAAAAATTTAAAGCTTAATTTCTTGGCTGCTTTTAAAATGTATTTTTGAATTATTAAAATACATTTGTAGATAAACATTCAGAGTTTAGGTGTCTTGGAATTTTATTTTAATTTTATGACCAGCTGGGCTTGATGACTCAGCCTGTAATCCCGCGCTTTGGGAGGCTGAGGTGAGTGGATTGCCTGAGCCCGAGGGTTCGAGACCCACCTGGGCAACTTGGCGAGACCTCATCTCTAAAATAAATCAAAAATTAGCCGGGCGTGGTAGCGCATGCCTGTAGTTCCAGCTACTTGGAAGGCTGAAGTGGAAGGATCGCCGGAGCCCAGCAGGTTGAGGCTGTGTGGCTGGGAGTGTGCCACGGCACTCTGTCCGGGCAACAGACTGAGACTCCAACTCCAAAAAAAAAAAAAGAAAAGAAAAGAAAAGAAAAGAAAAGAAAAAAAAATGTATGACCTATGAAAAGGTTATCAAGTTTTTTGAATAATAATTTATTAAATACAAGTTGTCTGTCAGTCACTGTGTCATGTGCTGGGTGTTAAGGAGTAAGTTAAACACACTCTTTCTGTCTTCATGGAACTTACAGACTAATGGGAGACTTATAATGCAAAATATTACCCTAATCAATATTTAATATTGTCTTGGTAAGTTCTAGAAAGCAAACATGTTTCTAACATCAAAAAAAGTAAAATAAAAACATAAAATGTCTTAGGTGTCAAAGAAAAATGCTCCTCAGTCACATCTGTCTCTTTCAATCTTTTCTCCACTCTTCTGCACTGTGTTCTCTTCTGATCTCCATGACAGTATCAATGATGTGCCTTGATCTGCTTTTTTCTTCAGGTTCTGTTTGGCCAATGGATTATGCCAGTGGGAACTTAGAGGGCAAGAAGAGTGTGAAAGAGAAATCTTTGTTATTCTGTCTCCAAAAATTTGCAATAAGTTGCCTTGTCCCCTGTAGCAGAGGCCACAGCTCCTTTCGAACTCTTCTTTTCATACTTTAACTGTCCATATGTTCTACAACAGCTCCTGTTTCCTTTTTCCCTTCAGGACAAGGGAGAGTAATGACTTGCCCTTAACCCTAAGGCCCTCCACTATTACTGATTCCTTAAATCTGCTCACACTGTTGTAAATGGTCCCTTTACTACATTTGCTTCAAATAACATAGTTGGAGAGTGCTATCCTGTTTACTGCCAGTACCAAGAATAATATACCTAGTCAGTAACCTATTAGTTGAGATATGAAAAATGATGAAGGGAAAATATTTTAGACATAAAAATACGCATGTACCTAGGGGCTAGGTAAGTTAGAGGAAGCCAGATAATAACTACAAGTGTTTTGTCTAGAAAAGTATTCACCGTTTTATGAAGAAAGGCAGCTGTAATTAACTGGCTTGGGGCCCAAACATTTTAGGTATGAGAATGGTATAGTCAGTATGTAAAATGTATACTGAAGGGGGCCAATAATGAATAAGGGTGGGCCACTATAACATTCTCAGAGTATTTCAGACAAGAGGTGATATTGGCTTAAATATTGGGTCTGCGAAGACAACATGCAAATTTTACAGCTGTGACTGAAAAATTTGGTGCACAGTTGAATGTGGGAAATGAAAGGGAATCAAACCTGATATTTAGCTCTAGGAGAAAGTGAAGATTGATTGATTTTTTTAGGGTGTGGTAAAATAGGAGTTATGGATTCATTTTTGGACATGTTAAGTTTGAAATATCTGTGCTATATCAAAGTGCTTATGTCAAGAGTAAAATACATATGCAGTTATGAAACCCAAGAGACCCCTAAGCCTGAAGTAAAATTTTCAAAGTCATTACCTGGTCACTTATATTTTAAGCCTGAAAATGTCTGAAGAATAAAATTGACAGAGCTGAAGATCTAATGCCTAAAGTAAATACAGAATTTAAAAAATCTTCTAGAAGATGGAGCCAAAAAATTCAGAGATAGTTAAAGACAAGAAGGACATATTTAGAAGATTCAAAATCCAGATAGTTGAAGCTCTGAATAGAAAAAAAGAGAGCAGGGAAGAAGATGGTAGAAAAATAGAAAGGAAAAAAAAAATTCTGAGCTGATGGCTTGTTTTTAAATTGTGAGTCCACCAAGTAAGTAGCAAAAAGCAAAACCAAAAACATACCAAAACAAAGAAAAACCAAGATGACAAGTCAGGAGACACATATGCTGCTGAATATCTACAAGCTTCCCAAGAAAGAAAGCAGGTCACTTAGATCAAAAGGAGAATTCTAGAGTCATGAGACAATGCATACCAAAACATTGAGCGGTATCCTCAAAGTTCTGAGAGAAAATAACCTTGAACTTCAACAATGAGCATGTTCTCAAAGTTCTGGGGAAAAAAAAAACAAAAACAAACTTGAACTTCAAAATCTACAGCCAGGTAAGACATTAGTCAACTGTGAAGTCACTAAAAAATACTTTGAGTAAGCAAGGAATCAAACATCTGCCTCCAATGTATTTTCCAAATTTAAGTGTAAAGCAAACTGAAATACTGAATAACTTTTAGAAAGGTAGCAGTATAAGAAACACGATTTTTAGAAAAACACAGTGAAATTGTCAGATAATTGAGTAAATACTTACACCTAGACCAAATTTCAAATACTTGCAAAATCTCTTTGTTTATTCTTGGTAAATGTATTTTATTTCATGAAGAAACTTGCCACATACATAAAATATTTCATTTTTATGAGTCTTTTTTTCATCACTTATTTTAAAGAGTCATGTTGGGATTTGATGTTGAGTTTTATTATCATAATAACATAATGTTAATAAATAGAGAATTTTTTCTATTTGTTTAGAAGTCCAATATCACAAAATTGAAATGATTCTTAACTAATTTTTACTTTCTGGAAAGGTAAGATCACTTGGAGACTTCAAATTGAAAATAATCATTGCAACATCTCAATTTTTTTATAATCAACTTTATAAATAAACCAAATAACTCTTGCTGTGAAAAAACATTTATCCATCTTTTAGTATTTCTGTCAACTTCATCCAATTTATTATTTTTAACCTTCTAAATTCAAATAAAATTACATTTAATATCATATATACAACACTGCTACTGTGGATTTTCATAAATAGCAATTTATTTTACTTTGGGTTTAATAACAACTTGGCAGTGAATTTCCTGTTGACTTCAAATTTCTATAAATGAAGTTCAGATATTACAGCTGGCAATAACTAACAAATGTTATTTGCAATTTCCTGAGCTTGTAGTTGCAAAAACTATGACTATACTAGAAAAAACATAGTAAAACAGATTTTGCTACTTTTAGTGACAGATTAACAAATATAAAAAATTATTTGTGATTATCAAAGTTTGAGGTAAACAGAACATGTAAGAGGTGTGATCAGTGAGACCCTGGTTTCTACCCTAAGCTTGTACATCTTGCTTGGTGAAAATGTGCAATTCATTTTTTCCTGATGACCTTTAGTTCTTGTGCCAATTAAATAAAAAGGTTTCCATAAATGATTCTATTATCTCAATGGCATGGTCAATATTTGTGGAATCAGAATAGAGGAATAGAAAGTTCATGGGTTTGGTATAAAATAAATATGAGTTTCATGCAGCCTTTTTTAGAGCAGTCAGGTCTTGGACAATTTCTCAGCAGCTTTGAGTCATTGTTTCCTCATCATTAAAACCCAGGAAATTGTAAGGCAACATACCCACAGTGACAGCATGAGCACATCCTTGATATGGCCCCAAGCAGAGGGGTCCTGAGAGTGACCAATCCCCACATGTCCCCTTCACCTCAGGTCCTGTGCCTGGACATACAGGTCATGATGAGGCCATGGGCAAAATGTTTTCTGCACCTGCTGACACATCTTGCAGCTATGCACAGCAAATGTTCTCGTGCACTAATCCTTGGGCAATCAACACTCCTGACTGATTTAGACAAGATTAGGCATACCTGGATCAATGCCCATAATCTTTGTTTTCCTTTAGTTCACCTATAGTTTATTATAATACTCAATATTCCACCTCTAGAGAGAACCCACAGCCATTTTACATACATGCGACGTATGTATAAGTACATTCTCACACTATGCCTGCACACTAGAAACTGTACCCTTTTTATATTTAAGCCTGCACTCTGCTCTTTATAAAATGCTATGTGTCTTCTGCAATCAGTTGTTTTTCCTTTCCCGCCAGCTGCTCCTGAACCATCTTCCCTGTAAGTTCCCGAATAAAGCTCATGTCTCATATGTTGTCTCCAGGTCATTCCTTCAGTCTTTCAGAGAGTGTCTTTCTTTTTGGAATCTTTGGGAGTATGGCATGGCAGCAATAAGAAGGTAAGAGTGAAAAATTCTAATGCAGAATGGTGAATTCTAATGAAATGTTAATTTTTTTTATTACCACCACATCCCTCCTACATGGTCCAATCTCATTTTTCATAGAATCTTTACTTCTGAAGCAAAGAAGGAACAAAAACATAGTCTACCAAGTGACAAAGAACTCAGTCATTTACTTGAGAATAGTTACTAAAATATTAAATAATACCCCATGTTATACTGATATTATTATTTTATTATATTAAGACTTATGGATTATTTCCATAGGCATGGTGATGTCACTTTTTATAATATACTTTATGATACATGACAATTATAAATGCAATTCTTTTCCTTGAATACAGCAGATTATTTGCTATGCTCTTTGCAAAAAATACTAATATGATACAATACTTATGAAAAAAGAGTGTGTACTTAATGATACTCCTTCCTTTAATAATGCAACTCTTCTTCCCTAGGCTATAAGCAGATGCATGGTGGTGAGAATGTCTTAGTCTAAACTTGGTCAATAAAAGTTTCCTTTCGTAGTTGGTACACATAGTTTTTTGCTTGCTTTATTTGTTTTGTGTTGTTTGGTTTGGTTTGGTTTTTTCTGCAAGAAATGTTGTATTACACTGTCACAAATCAACTTCTAATTAGAGTTTGACAAAGAAATGTTCATGTTTTATAATCTCAGCGTCAATATTTACATTTGAATGCAGAGTAATGAATCTCTTTGAAGAAAATGGATGCTGATGATCTTTAAAATATTTAATACAGGAAATTCAATCATTTTTATTAGAACTAACTGAAATCATTATGCAAAGACTGTACATTTAAAGTCTTGGGAAAGGGTCAAGCATGACAATCGGATTTGACGGTATTCAAAGAGTTTTTTTATTTTCTGAAAAAATATAAAATTTCATATCTTACACTACAAAAACATGTACACAAACCAAATGCACATAAAGTTTCAAATGGAAAAAAAATACAGAAATGCTAATCCTTCCTTGAATTAACTCTGAGTCAGTGATGAGAATTCCTGATGCCTATCATAAAATAAGATATACTATACAGCTGCTTCTGATCTTCTGATCTGACTGAAACTAAAAGATTTTGATAAACATAGTGACAAATGACTGTCTAAGTATTCTCAGAGTATTATAAGTGTAATTTACAGACTTTTAAATAATTGTTAAACTACAGTAGTAGTCTAAAGAGCCACAAATATGTTGACTTCTGAAATTTCTGTTAATATAGTCTGCAACCTGAATAAACATGACGTTTTTCCACCTTCAATTTTTTTAATTAACATTTAGTAAAAACAAAGAACATTTGATTTTGATTATTATAGACAGATTTTTTTTTAAAGGAATAGGTATCTTTTTGTAAGCAATAATTACATGGTCATTCTGAATAAGAACATTCAATCATTTATATGTGAAAAGATTTTTTCATAAATGAACACAAAATGAAAGCTCTTATCTATTTCTCTATTGATACATTATGATATAATTAACAGCATAATAGAGAAAAATATTCAATGTAACCAGCTGTGCTACAGAGTTGAAAAAATTATGACTTATTGTAGTTATTAATTTTAAGTAAACCTAGCATTTTGATTCTGTTTATTCATTACCATCAACATCATGATCATCATCATCATATTGTACCTGCATTTTTTAATTACTTTGGAGTTAAACAAATGGCAGGACATAAACAAGACAGTTTACTACTACACTTAACTTTCTTTTTCTCTTATTTTTAGAAGGAATAAAATGAGAAAATGATCATATTCTACTATGCAACATCATACATCTAGTAAATTTCTAACACCTGACTCAAATAGTGTTTGTCATCCAATGCACCATCACAGCCAAAAACATCTTCCAAAGGTAAATATATCTGCTTGTGCTTCCAAGAACCCGCTTTATATGGGAGAAAGAATGGTGCTTTAAAACCTTTTACTTTCACTAGAGATTAAATAGCAGACATGCAAAACACATAAGTGCTCATCTGATATTACTTTTCTATTTCAAACTTGAGACATGAAACTGTGTCTTCACCATTGCACACTGGTCAAAACTCTTTGACAAACAGAGTTAGAGATGTTCTGTATAGTTTAGGCAACTCTGAAACTAATAACGCTGGCCACACCTAAGTTTAGATAAAATATTGGAATATAATTTTTACAGTAATCTTACAATTTTAGAACACTGACTTGCTCACTGAAATACAAGAAATAAAAGACCATGCATACTAAAATTACTTAAAAATGGGTAAATCAATATCTTTACATTTTTACACACAAATAATACATTTCAAAAAGAGCAACTTAGGTATAATAGTATGGATGACAAATGACACCATTAGAAAAAAATTATGATTGGTAAAAGTCATAATTAAATGACTTCAACAGGTATCAGCAAGTTGAAAATTAGCCCTATACTGATTTTTCAAAGACCATACTGAGAAAGACTCATGTCCCTCAAGGTAGTGCTACTGACATTTACAATAACATTATGTATTATTTAACAAATCTATTGTATGTTCTAAAATTATCGAGATTATGCTTTATTTCTGGTAGTCTGGTGGGCAATAAAATGAACAAACAGTACAAGAAATCACACAATCAAGTTTTGTCAAACTTTGCCCTGGATTATGAATTCACGGCATTCCATGAGAGCTGCCTCCTCTCCTTGTTCCATCTCTCATATTTGTTGATAAGATTTACCCTTTCCAACTGTTGACATATCTAGTGGTGAATAAATATTTTAGAAAGGCATCCTTTCCTCCTATTTTGTGGAGAGGAGAAGTACCTCTTGTCTGTTTGTTCCTTCTCTTTATTCCTTTATTCATATTGTCATTCCCTAGAAATTCTCAAGCAAATTCAGACACAGAGGAAAACTATGTAACTATTTAAATTTCTGTTTGATTTACTTTCCAAAATGATCATCAAAATTGCAAAGGAGGCAAATAAATGTGATCCAAATTAACATATACTCTTCTTTTGTTAAAGATAGGAAATCTACACTGTAACTTAAAATTCTCCTTACTTAGATATACCCCACCATGACCTCCTAATATTCTTTGAACATCTACAGTTGGAAAACAATTTAGAAAATATCTTTCTTATGTCTAAATTATTGTGATTAGTTCACCTGCTCTAAAATATATGGTAGTCATCCTTTTCAATCAGTAGTCTATTTTTAGTTTGAAGTTTCTCATTTGCTAATTTATCACTTAGATTTGAATACTTCTATAAAATTCAATAAGATTCAAAAATTTAATTATTTTGTACAAAAGTAATTTGTATCATTCATTTTCTGTTTATTAAATAGAAAATGCAATTTTAATAATGATACCTATTTATATGCGATTTTATCCGGACAACATTAAATTCACCTCTCTCAACTTTATCTGAAAATGTCACTAAACTATTAGAGTGTACTTGAGGCATATGATACATTATAGCTTTTGTCATTAGACAGAACCCAATATATCACTTAAAAATCATTTGGACTTCTTTTGTTGTTGTTTTGATTTTTCCTTATTTTTTTTAACTAAGAAGTACTTTACTGTTTAAGAGTAAAGGATGGGCAAAATAGAAAGACGCTCTTTCCCCAAAGCTAATTCTTGTACGTGCTAACATTAAAATTAAACAAGTGCTTGGGGAGAAGAGAGTATCATTCATTTAACCCAGCTACAATTCCCATGGATTTCATTAATCCAGGTTACTTTGATATATTGTACTGTTGCCATTGAAATCCACAAGTAGGTTATATTTTATTTAAATATTCTGCTTTTTAAATAATCAGATGACATTCCATGATTTTTTATAAAGTACAATAAAACAAAATTGTTGGTTAGCTCAGGAGCCCAATTTTCTATAATTTCTAATAAACTGTATAATTTGTATTACAGACATAAGTCTTCCCCATGTGTGTTAGAGAGTACAAAGGACATCTTATATTTCTTAAAGTGTCCAATTAAGAACACCAAAATAGATTAAATGTCATGTAAATGAATACAAATTAAATTTACAAATGAATTAAGATCCATTACAAAATTAAAGCTTGTCAATTCTGAAGGGAAAAAAGTATGTATGTTTGTGTGTGTGTGTGTATATATATGTATATATGTATACACACACATATATATATATGTTTAAGTTTGTCATCATTCCATTGCTGCCTTAGAATCAAAATTTCTAAAACTGAGTCAAAATGGGAATGGCTCAAAGGATTAACATTTAAGAGTGATGCTTCGTGCTATGTGCCTGGATTTAACAACATTAACAGAAGCCTGCACAGTTAAATCCTTCTACATCCTGCTGAAAATGTGCCCTTTGGTGTCAACTTTGCTTGACAAGATATTTTCTAGGAATCAGAAGGGTGAAATTTCTTACAGGGGTACAAGATTAATGGCTAGAAGAACTGCATTGTCACAGATATCACAAAGTGCTTTTTAAAAAGCCAAGGGGGATTTAATCTTATACACATTTCCCGTTAGTGAATAAAGAGATTAGCTTTTGGACACATGAGAGGAAAAGAGACACAAGCTTGTGTTAAATTTTGTTTTACTGCTTCTCTGTTTCTCCTATTCATGTTACACTCTGGAACACGTGTTCCTATGTGATGCTAAAATTAAAACGTTATTTAAAATGCAAGCAGAATGGTAACAACAAATGTGCAAGCACACACACAACTCCAACTTAAATCAGTTCCTGGGTATATTGCAAATTATACAGTATATACACAGTTATTTCCTAACACTCTCTAGAAGAGCAAATAAAAGTAAATTTTATAACACAGAAAAATAAATATACACCTTGAATTGTAGTTTTTCTTGATCAAACAACATGTTTATACACTAGTTTCTATAACTTAACGCTGTGTAACAGCATTTTAAAATTACAAAAAAAGAAAACTATTAAGAAATAATCTAATCATATTGCTCTTCAATACACTTATGTAGACAATTTAGACTTGACGTAAACTTCGGTAAACTGCAGCTTTTGTTAGCCCAGAAATGGCTATAAGATTATCCCTTTCAAGTAGGTCCCTGGAAGTTTTGAGAGGGGCTGCCTTAATTCAGTCTATAAAGGTACTGTATATTTATATATTTCATGTACAAAATTGTGTAGAAGTATTGGGAAGGATTTTGTTGTTTTTGTAACATAAGATGATGTTTAACCTCGTGGAATTTTTCTTTTTTAATGAAGGTTATATTTGCTTCATAAAAAGTGAAGACACTGGGTGGAAAACATGAAGATTTTCGTAAAACCATGATTACAAATTCTGTGACTGAGACAAATGCTCTCCAAAGGTTTAGAAATCACTGTTTTCCCTTTTTTCCCCTTTTTTTGTTAAAATAAATCTCAGGGCTGTTTACAAAGTGCAGAATCATTCACTTGAAGAAGTGACATTAACATAAAGTTACAATGGCACCATTCCGTTTACCAGCTGCACCTTCATTTCTTGAAGGCTGTTCATGATCTTCTTCTGGTGACCGACAAGAGTCACTCCAAGCCGTCTCAAATCCCTGCATGAAGAAAGCACACATTGGATGTATGTATTGATTTAGTTTGTAACACACCTCAATATTTCACGCTGGCAAAAGGGTAAACACATTATAGAAACTAGTTAGTTTAAATATATAAGGTCCAATTTTCAAAGGTAGGGTGAAAAATTGTACCTTGAAAATCTGTTCACAGTGAAAGAAATATTTATAATGAGGAGTGGTCTGATACATTTTTGCCCCCATTTGTGGACATAATTATTTTAGTGGCACAGACTTGAAAAAAACAAACTTGCATATGCTAAACCAAAAATGTTTAACTTAAAGGTTACAATTTCATTGAAGAGTTTTGAAAATGTGGACGTATAATATACACAAGATTTTTGTTTTGTTTTGCTAGAAGTAAGCATAAATATACTTTCAAAATTTTACAGCTAAGCAGTTGAAACTTAAAGTATTAAAATGATTCATACTATACAATCACTTTATATAACAGATATCTTTAGGAAACTATCACCACTATATTGCTCTTATAGCAATATTTTATGTTTTTTTTTTTACTATATACACAAAATACCAGAGCTTTCTTCCTTTACCAAATAACATCTAAGCTATATTGGCATTTAGAGCATTCTGAAGATTACACGCTTTCAGAAAGTCTTTTCAATCAAGATTCTTTTGTGCATTTTTCCAACAAGCTTATTAGTCAAAAGAAAACTAAAAATGTTTAGATTTCTAAACTAACTTACATTATGGAGCTCAAGGCAAATGACCATGGTTTTTAAATGTTCTTTTATAGAATATTTAGGAATGCTATTTCCTTAAAGTATGTTCTTGTCAGGTATGTACGGCAAATTATAAACATTAGTTATAAGACCAAATGAGTATTAACAATTCAAGACCCTAAATGACAGAGTTCTTTACCTCAGTATATTTCTTTAATTACTTTATTTAACACATTATAATAAAAGTGGGATATTTTACATTCATAAGTATATTAATTTTAGATTTTCTCAGAATACTACTGAATTGGACACATGTCATTAGGATCATTATAAGTAAAAATTGAATACCTTCAGATAATTAAAAAAGATCTCATAATTATCAGAGGATGGAAATTAAATAAAAGGATTCCAAGGCTCTAGGGATGCATTAGAATGAATTGGAAAGAATTGTTTACTGAAATAATGCCTTTGTTTTGTTTTTTTCTTTATGATTTCCTGATTTCTTATAAGAGTTTTAGGAGATGACAAGTAGCTACAAAAAGAAAAAACTATCAAGATGTGTGATGGAAACGTATTTCTTTCTTAGAATGGCAATATTAAACTTTAATCTTGGACATTTTTATAACCACAAGATACCAGAGTACAACATTAAAATAATAATAGTGGTAGACATAGCATGGAAAACAATCATCAGCAAAACTTAAAATCAATAAACATTCACTTTTGTTAAAATCACTATTGTGAATAATGAAATAGACTATAAAGTAGCCAATTACAGACCAAATTAGGAATAAAAGAGATGTAAATTTAATCCCTTCTCTTTTCAACTAAACCAGAGTTTCTGAGCTTTGATTCTGTTCACACTATAGGCTGCATAATTATCTGTGGTAGACAGGCACTACTGTGAATTGTAAGATATTTGGCAGCACCCGGGTCCTCTACCAACTAGATATCAGGAGCACTGCATCATAACCAGCCCTTCGTTTTGACAGGGCAAAATGTTTTAAGGCGTTGCCAAATGTCCCTTGAGTGGCAGAATCTTTCCTGATTGAGAACCATGGCACTAAATATTTATTTAAAAATAGATGACACTTGATAGGCATATACTTACTATATGCTCGGGAAAGATTTAATCATATGATATCAATTTCTAAATTTCCTTCAGTGAATGAGGAAATAAAGGCTTAGAGATTTTAAATCACTTGGCCAGATAACATAGTCAGTGAGTAACAGAGTTAGGACTAAAATCAGATACATGACACCGAAGTCTATACTTTTAATTTCTCACTATTCTGTGTTATGATTTTGAGCAAAGCACTTCTAAGTGCATGCAAAAAAATGTATTCATCTGGAAAGTGAGAACTCTGAAAATATAGCATCAAATATCGAAAATTCTAAAAGATGCCTAATGAAGAAAAACAAATATATACTTCTTTAACTGAGGCTATGGTAACCAAATCTCTACTCCGTGGAAGTTTCTGTTACGGGCTAACCTACCCATGTTTTCACATATAATTTAAGAATCATGAAAAATTGTGTATATGTGAGTATTCATGGGTGTTGACTTGCAAACTTTGGGCCATAGCCTAGAGAAAAGGGAACAGAATTTTAAATTTCTTACCCCTAAAAACAATTCCTACTAGAGAATTGAATTAGGATTAGAAATGAAGTTTTAAAATATGTGTTTTATTTATCATGCATACCCATAGGTACAACTGAGGAAGCCAGCTTGGTAAATATGAATGTATTATATATATATAACACAATTCATAATTGGTATTCTCATCATTAGGAATGAGCTTTTGAGAATAAGCATTGCAGTTTATTCTGAATGACTTGAAAAAAAGAATTTATAAGTTCCCACTCAAACATGGAACTTACACATATAATCACAAAAATTAAATTTAAATTGTATGTGTTCCATATTCCAACTTTTACTTGATTTCTTTAAAAAATATTAAATTAAGGCCAGACGCGGTGGTTCACACCTATAATACCAGCGCTTCAGAAGGCTGAGGTGAGACAATTGTCTGAGCCCACAGGTTTGAGACCAGTCTGGGCAACTTGGCGAGATGTCATCTCTACAATAAAAAAAAAAAAAAAAAAAAATCTAGGTGGCACATGCCTGTAGTTCCAGCTACTTGGAAGGCTGGGATGGAAGGATCACCTGAGCCCAGCAGGCCAAGGCTGCAGTAGACGTGAGCATGCCACCGCACTCCATCCTGGGAGACAGAGTGAGACCTGACTTAAAACAAAACAAAGAACATTAAATTATTTATTTGATTTATTTTTATTCCTACTCCTTATCTTGTATTATTAGACGGAAAAGGATATGACCACAAAAATGGCTCTAGTTCAGTGCTTTGGGAATTTAAATTTTTTTATGATGTCTATATCATGCTAAAGAATAACTGTTTAGATACATTGTGCTACATTAATAAATGTGGGTATAGAGTTTATGTTTATGGGAAAATACAATTTGAACTTTTTCAGAACACTTCATAAGCACAGATTTTAAGTTAAATTTGCTTGAATTTTTTCAATGAACTAAGCATAACATTGTATTTCAAGATCAAATTGTTATCTGATTATATACTGAGATGCATATGGAAGATAAGACCACTGAAATTATTTTTCCTTATGTGTTTTTACTTCTCTCACTCCTTTTCATTTCATCCCATCGTCATGTCTTCATGGCAGAAATAAAGTTATAAAAACAGCATTGCATTTTACACACTTCCATAAATGATGCTTGTCTTTAATGGAATTATGTTGTTTTTCTTTAAATCTGACCTATAATTTTAAACACTGTCAAATTAATGTGCAGAGATTTATATAATAGGATAATTATAATGCATGTAATGTACATATCTCTTTATTCATTGTGATTTTCAGTGAAAAAGTGGAGGAGAAATAAGATTATTCACATGAGTTAAAATTGTTCTCAGTAGCAAAGTAGTTTCTTTTGAAATCCCTTTAAATATTTTTAAATTGCATTACACCTGAGAACAAAAATATTAGTAAATATCTATTGTAAAGATTATTTTTGTGCCAGTACTGTTAAATACATTCAATTATCTTCATTTAAGCAGTTTTGTCTCACACATGCTATTTCCAACAATTTCCATTTTACTACCTAAATCACATGTTATGAGGGCAAACCAGCGGTAATAATTATAGAAATTTGATGAAAATAAAATAAGGTATTTTACATTTAATAATGATATGGTTGCCCTATTCACAATAATTTTGAAAAAAAAATGGAAACAGTGGAAGATATACTGTTTTTTCATTTCATTTTTCTAAGTAGAACATTTGATAGCTAGGCAAAGTTTTGTTTTCTCATCATAAATATTACACTAATATTATAATGACTACGTGTAATCTTAAGTAATGCCCAAGGCCAATTCTAGTGATGATAAGCTATATTTCAGCATAGGCTGAACATGATAAAAACAGTATTGTTTTACATAAAAATAGTTTATATTTTGTTGACAAAAAATGGTTAACTTTAGAAAGCTGCAAATATAATGAATAACCATTATTGGCATTACATTCCAGTATTTTTTTCAAACATTATTCCATGGTATTAAACAATGGAAACACACCGATATTATGATGCTAAAATGGCAGAAAGAAAAATAGAGAATAACAAGACGTGTCTAGTTGATGTTGGAGCCAACTCTTGATTACCCAAGCTTAAATTCATCAATGTGGATTATTAATTCCCTTGCTCATTCTTCTCCCTTCTGCTTTACACACTTTTAGCCCATATCACTGACACTTAGCCCCACCAACATTGGCTGGATAGGAGAAGGGAGAAGAGAGATTCACGAATATCCACTCCACAAAACTTTAGTTATCTACTGATTTTTTTGTGTGTGCTTTTATTATGCAGTTGTGTGTTTGTCATTTGGGGGCTAACTTGCAAGAACCCTAATAATCATTTATAGAGATACTGTACAAGATAAATATATTTACAATTGGCAAGGGGATACTTAACCATGGTCTTTTAATGATTTCCAATAGATGAGACATTGTGAGGGCTGACTTAGAGTTTTAGCTTAATTATGCAGAATACAAAGGATAGTAAATACTGCTGTGTGTACCTTAAGTGTATAATAATTTATGCATAATGACTTTATTGGTAAGGTTTTTTGTTTTTTGAGTTGGGGTTCTTATTCTATCACTCAGGCTGAAGTGCAGTGGCACAATCTCGACTCAACTCACCCTTCCAAGAAGCTAGGACTACAGGTACTTGTCACTATGCCCAGCCAATAAGGGTCTTACTATGTTGTCTAGGCTGATCTCGAACTCCTGGGCTCAATCAATCCTCCCATTTTGGCCTCCAAAAGTGCTGGGTTTATAGGTGTGAACCACCACACCTGGCCTTTATGGATAAGTTACATTTATTTGAAAATGTCTGCACAGGTTTTAGCTTTGTAATTTAAGAACTTTCATTTTAGTAGTTTGAGACTTTATTAACTGATGCTAAGAGGAACTTCTTTAGCTCATGCACAATTGGTATAATATTTAACTTCATCAGATTTTGTTCATTTTCTGAATAATCAAAAGTTGACAGTACTGATCTGACAAGAAGTTTAAAAAGCAGCTGTGATTCTGTGCTTAACGGAAATTCGTGGATTCAGATTTCAACTCATCTCATGCTTACAATTCTTCCTGTTGACAATAACACATCGCACTGATACAGGATAGTACAGTTTGCACCATTAATGCCACAATTGTTCTCATATAAATACTGTATGCAGAATAGCAAGATTTAGGCACAGAGAAGAGCAGACAAAAACATCTAAGTTTGAAAGCCATGTTCATGGACATGCTTTGACTCTAACACCTCTAAGTTCTTAATTTCCTTTCCATATTCAACCATACATGCATGCATTGGCAAACAATTCATAAACAAGTAAAATTAAACCTTATGTAGGAATATTTCAACCAAAGCATGTGGTTCTGGAAAATTGTATTTTTATTCTTTTTTTTCCCTAAACCCACTATGAAAACAGATTAGATGTCACAAATTACAACACATTTATTAATATGGTAGTTTGATTATTTGCTTTATTTGAATTGACTTTTGGATTTTTCCAAGCATTTATAACAGTTATGAACATCTTCTTTTATTTTTATCTTCTATTATTTTCTAGCATAACTCTAGGAATAATATTTTATTATTTTATGATAGTATCACACAGGCTTCATAAAATTAATATTCAGCTATTGGATAAAGGCTATGTATGAAAAACCCGTATCAAGGTGTTTTGAGAGCTTGTTTTTATCTTTTTCTGAAAATCTCAGTCTCCTTTGTCATTAGTCCTTAGCAATGACTGAACTTCCTATTTTATTTTATTTTATTTTATTTTTTGGTGAAAAACAAGAAAATTGGACAAATAATCTTTTCCTAAAAAAAAAAAAGAAAAGAAATTGACCAAACAAGTAACCAATTGCTCTCTATTTTGTGAATTATTTAACATAATATTTTGATAAATACGTTATTACCAATAAGAAAAAGTGTGGTCTAAAGCACAGTAAACAAGAGAGTGGGTATTTAAAGGAGAAAGACTCTTCCCCCAAATCAGCATTCCTTGCGAGAAATATTTTAGTGATTATAGACCCAAGGAATCTGAAGCAATTGATGTAAGGAGACCAACATTCTCTGAATGGGAAGATATTGGTAAGCTTCCTAATTTTATCTTAGTCCTTTCATTGAAGTAAACTAATTAAAAGACAAAATATGTGTAAAAAGTTAATCCAGCAAGAGGAAATAAGCTGCAAAAGAATCATTATAAGAAGACAGAGGAGGCTATTAGGGCTTAAAAGAAAACATAAAAAATAGGAGATCTTGTAAATAGAGGGGCAGATTGGAAAATAAATAGGATGGAAATTTTTCAAAAAAGTAAGAAAAAAGTGAAATCATCATGCTAAAATATTCAACATAGTTAGAGTATGTGGGGCCCCCAAGTTATAAAGTAAAATACAGGTAAGTAATGTAAAAACCATAATTTATTATTGTAATCACCCTGAGAAGGAAGGAGCAAAAATGCAGTGGACGTAACTATATATGTGAAATGTGTTATTTTAATAAAAAAGAGACATTGTTTAATGCAAATAATTTTATTATATATTTACAAATAATCTGACATTGGGTAGAAGAAATACCTACAATATCATTTTAATATAAAATGACAAATGACTTTAATAAATTAAAATGACCATTTTTACTGAAAAATTAAATAGCAATCATGTAAAAATAGTTTTAAATTATCAGTAAATTTTTCAGTATACTATTTTAAACATAGCACAAATGAGCTCCTTGAGTATCCAAAGAAATAATGGGCAAAGCATATGTGTCATCAAGTAGATTTGATCTGGTGGTGACAGAATGAGATTCAGTAAATCGAGAAAGCAAACTGAGCGATTGTGATTTCAGGTCGTTTAAGTTATCATCTGTATGAAGTAAAAGAATGCTGAAAATGTGACATTAACTGGTGATAAATGGTGGTACCCTGTTACCTTTTGTGGGAATGAGCAGTGGATTTAATGAATCAAAGAATGCCAGAGTAATAGAGATGGTGACAGAGAACTGCTCAATGTTTATGTCATATGAAGTAATGGAATAAGGACTGTGGTCTAGTGCTTTAGAATATCTACCATCTTCTAATTCTACAACAATATTTTAACCTTTGAATCTGTAGGTAATTATAGGTAAGTTATCATTATATTCACAGGTTAAAACATTATTAATGTTAATGTAATCTAGATGGAGCCACCATAGGGACAGTTAATTTGCACAAATAACAATTAGGCTAAAATAGCTACACATACACAGCATATAATAAAATACAAACAACTTACAACCTTAAAGAATTAAATATTTATCTATAGTGATTTTTATTTAATAAGATTTGATAAATTTTATCTTAAACGTGCAAACAGAAAAGGGCACAATTGGTTCCACTGAGATTGTACCAAATAACAAATCAGAGGCAGGATCGAACACACCCATAGATTGTAAGAAAATAAGGTGTATCATTTGGAGATTAAATGAGATTCCTGCCAGGGAAGCTTTGTTTAAGCTGTTGTTATCTTGGTATTTATCGTAGAGAGCCAAAATTTACAAATACGTTTGTCCTTACGTAGGACTAGCCACACCAATTGTGCTTACAGTTTGTTTTTTTTTTTTTGTATTTACATTCATGTAACATAGGTACCAGTGTAAAAAACTTGTCAAGAAAACATCTTTTCCACAACACAAAATACCAGTATTTTGCCAAGGAACTGTTATTCCAATTATTCAAATACTCAAATGCTATTCGTTTGCAGCAGAAAAGCAAAGATACTGGCCACACATAGCATTAACCATGCAGTTGTTAACAATACAGACTAAAAAAGATGAGGTGTCTTTGAGAGCTGCCACACATTGACAAAGGTTAATTGATTTCCCTTGACCTCATCCAAATTGATTTCTGAACAATTTTTCTGGCCCCAGCAATTATGTAAAAATTATCAGAAAAATTACTCACTCCAAGGTCACCTGAGCCACAGCGTCCATTGAACTGTATCCATTTTCCATGAAAATCTCTGTGTACCGGCCCATCTTGATTGCTTCTAGCCATTCACCTACTGATCTGTAGGCCCCAGATCCTAGTGGGCCATGTTCTGCCAGTAAATTAGATACTCTAAAATACATAAAATGTAAATATTAGAAGTAAAACTTTACTTGTTTAACTTTTATTACAAAGTTTACTGCAAGGTTAACTCATATTTAATAGAGCTTTGGGTATATAAGTATATTTATGGGAAAAAATATACAACTGCTAATATGGAAGAAAATAATTCAAAATACAGGAGAACATACTATCAGTGCACTGAAATTTTTTTTATCCATAATTAATGAGGACTTAGCATTAGGATTTACTTATTTATATGTTAATAGGCAGATTTTCTGTAAAACAAAACAATAGCTAAAAATTTCATGAAGTATTAATAGCCAAATAAAGATTGTTTAGGGCAATAAAACTATTCTGTATAATACTATAGTGGTGGGTCCATTTATTATATATTTATCCAAGCCCATAAAATACATAACATGAAGAGTCAACTCTAATGTAAATTATGGATCTTGATGGATAATGATGTGTCAATGTAGGTTCATCAACAGTAATAAACATGCCACTCTGGTGGTCGATGCTGACAATGGGATGGCAGAGGACTATACACGTATGGGTGTAAAGGCTGTATGGAAGATCTCTGTCTGTCCTGCTCAGTTTTGCTGTACACCTAAATCTACTCTAAAAAAATCAGTCTACTAAAAATTTTCATGTAGTGGTTTAGATATATTACTTGCTACTACTATGTTTTTTGATAAAAATAATACAGAAAATTCTACCAAATATAGATATATGAGATAATTTGTGCAAAGCCAATTGATTCTAGACTTTGCTAGAACTCATATTCATTTAAGTTAGTTTCTAAGAAAGTTCAGAAGTGACTTGTTCTTTGTTTTATGTTCTTACATAAAGGTGCTTGTTAATTTAACTGGAAGTGGTAATAACTGGTAAACAAAATTTAGACTCAAATACATAAGACAATTAATCAACGATACCATGAGATGCTCTTAACCACATTAAATTTGTACTCTAGCCAATAAAAAATAATGATAGGATGCTTATAATAATGATATTGGTTATGATAATTTTTAGAAACATATCCTAAGGAACTAACTAGAAAACAATGACAAAAGTTACCTAAATATAAAAAATAATTGACATTGCCCATCAACCAGACAATATTTAAGTACATTTCAGTTTCCTGGTATGTAGGTTTTTTTGTTTGTTTGTTTTAATCAATTCTACAAAAATAGCTCTGATTGAGGGGAGCAATGACCTCTCTTTTGCCCAAATCTGTCAACATTTTTCAATTAATGAAATGACTGACTTCTCAGAAACATTCAACCACCACTACAGCCATCTCCTTTTTAAAATCCTACTTACTATATCTCAACAATTTTTTAAATCACTTTTTTTTTGCTACCATGACATTGTGTGCTCCTGGATTCTTCTCAATTTCCTTTGTCTGTTACTCCTTCTTTTCTGATTTTAAAATTTTCAGGGAGCTAGGACTTGGCCTTAGATTTGTTCTCTTCAAACTATACCTCTAAGCAATTTCACTCACTTTCATGTCTTCTAATAGTATCTATTTTTCCCAATTTTTAAAATCTCTAAGTCCTTTTATGTGTCCATATACCTACTTTGCACCTCCATATTTTTGATAGGAATATCACTTCATGTCCAAAACCACACTCCTCGCCTTCTTCACATTCAGGACCTCTTGAAATTCTTTCCATTATAGTGTATGATACAACAGTCCAATTCTTCTTTGTCCTAGTTTCCCTCTAAGTCTATCATTGCATGTATTATCCATTCTACTTCCAATATGTTGCACATGTGACCACTTTTCTCTCATTTATCACCACCTTATTTTAAGGCACCATATTATCTCACTTGCACAACCAATCTAGCCTTCTACTATTAATCTTGAATTCTGTTCCCACTCTCCACTCCAGAGTGGAGCATGATGTTATATTTTCAGAGCATGACACAGAGTGGAAAAGTGAATGTTCGTTGGATGAATAAAAGAATGTTTTGGGATGAATATTGTTGTGATTTATAGCCATTAGCAAGAATTGTTAGACATAAAATAGAAGAGGAAACAATTGGAGAATAGAATTTTGACATTGAAGTTATGAAAGAGTTGCAATTTTTGATAATAGTAAAGTCTAGCCAAGCTCGGTGGCTCAGCCTGTAATCCCTCGCTTGGGGAGGCTGAGGTGAGTGGATTGCCTAAGCCCGTGGGTTCGAGCCCCTCTTGGGCAACTTGGAGAGACCTCATCTCTACAATAAATTAAAAAAAAATTAGCGGGGCGTGGTAGCGCACGCCTGTAGTTCCAGCTACTTGGAAGGCTGAGGCGGAAGGATCGCCTGAGCCCAGCAGGTCGAGGCTGCGGTGGCCGGGAGCAGCCACTGCACTCCAGCCTGGGCAAGAGTGAGACTCCAACTCAAAAAAAAGAAAAGAAAAATAGTAAAGTCTAGAATATGACCATAGGAAGGAAATTCCAAGGCAAGTTCCTGAACAAAATCATAGAAGAAAAACCTTTGGTATTGAGAGATATTTGAATATCATCTACATAGTTACTGAAGATGATATATTGGATCAAATCTTGTAATGTGTATGGGGATGGAGAAGGAGAGAAAAAGAGAAAGAGACAGAGGGAGGGAGGGAGAGAGGGGAAAGGAGAGAGGAGAGAGAGAATGAGAATGAACTAGAAGCTAACACTTTCTAGAATCAGGATTTGCAGCCGACAATAAAGGAGAGATAGTGAGTGTTGTAAGGGGCATTAAAGCAAAAGCTATTTAAACAAAATCTTGCAAGTTCAATCTAATATGCTGCATATGATGAGATATGAAAATTATTTAGAAATTTTAAAAACTTATGTCCATTTGTGACAATGTAATGTAATTCAGACCGGTAGATGTTCCTTCATATTTTACATGACAATAATCAATTTAAAAGCAGATATTTAGAGAAGGACATAAAGAATAATTGCTATGAAGCTACATTCTCCAGTTGCTACCATAGAAAGTTAATGATGCCTGAACAGAGTTTGAAGATTCATTCCTCATTTGTATTTAAAATGA
Organism: Tarsius wallacei; assembly: GCA_963574415.1. Classification (NCBI taxonomy): domain Eukaryota; kingdom Metazoa; phylum Chordata; class Mammalia; order Primates; family Tarsiidae; genus Tarsius; species Tarsius wallacei. Next base: position 38,568 of record CAUYQG010104644.1, on the reverse strand, counting down.
CTTTCATTTAGTAAACAAATGTTATGTCAGAATCTTAGAACTTATGTAACTTTATCAACACATTGTCTCTCAGTTCATGCTAATAAGCAGCCATTTCAGCTACCAACATAGCACATTCTTATAAAAATAGACAACTGCCTCAAATATAGTAAAAATAACAATCTGGTAAATTTTCTAGTATAGAATCCAGATGATTTATTCTTTGAGAAGATAATTCTGTTCTTCAGATGACGAGAAAGGAATGCTTTACAAATATGGAACATTATTTAAATGCATGCACGTGTTACTCCGAAAAGTAAAAAATATACTCATTTGCTCACCCAAGTTTTCTCCACAAGATCACTCATTTATCAGTTTTAAGTCTTATTCATACTGCACAATAAATTATTAACCAAATATTGGTGTATAACTACGTAAGAGCAGGAGAATTTCTAAGTTGTCAATGTTCTTAAAATATGAGCACTAAAATGTATTCATGCTTAAATGACAGACACTACAATGTATTCTAAGGAAATCAGAGTGATTATTATTAAATATTATTGGTTTAAGATATATCAGTGTTTGATTGGCTTTTTCTTATGATCTTATAATCTTATTTTCCCATCTACACCTGTCCTTTACAATGATTTGGAAATACACACATTTAAGTGTGTTTTTTAAAATCGATCTGAATGTGGCTATAGTTTATTTTTCTGAAACTGGCATGTTACACTGTTAGATTAGACATAGGTGCTTTTAAGTATAATTTAATCACATATTTCATTCATTATAAGAGAGTAAAATGATGCAAAAACAGTATTAAAATAAATTAGCATCATATCAATTCATAGATTAACATGTTTACAAGAATGATTTAATTGAGAAAATATTTGTGACAACTATCTAAATTAACTACACTCTGGAAAGTAGCTCTGGTCTGGCCTTTACCTGCATGATGCGTTAACCAGCGTCTTCAAACTGCTTGGGTTACGTATCAGCTTGTCCAACATGTTGACTATTTCTTCAAACTTGGGCCTGCTATTTCTGTCTTTCTGCCAGCAATCCAGCATTAATTGATAGAGAGCAGCAGGACAATCCATGGGGCTTGGCAGACGGTAGCCTTCCTCTACTGCTTTAATTACCTATGAAGCAAAACAGAACCAGTCCCCCAACACCATACATTTAGTATAAAATAGCTTGAGAAATGTCCCACTGTATGATTTGTTTCCTTTCTTGTTCTTATTCTTGCAATAACGACCAGCATCACTATCTTTAAAATCCACAACTACTTCCATTTGCTGCAAAATAAAGCAATATAAAATAAATGTACTATCACAAAAGAAAAAAGGCTTTCTTCACATAATGTAAATAAAATAAATGGTAATCATTTTTTCCTAAAATCTTGGTGAAGGGTGATTTGTAAAATTAATTGACAGAAAAATATACAGTTCATGTTTTATTTATTCTTTCATTCTGAAATCAAATAGAGATTAAATTTTCTAGTGATTTATCGGAAAAGTTAATGTCTTTTTAATGAAAAAGTATGTGCACAGCCACATTTTTTAAAGTAATAGAACTGCAATTTTACTTCAAAAAAGACTTTTGGATGATAAATGATGGATAAGTCAAAGGCTAAATTAGCATAACTGTCTCATGTATCATTTAATAATGTCAAGGTCTGACTGTTTATTATCATCTACTGATTTCTGTCAGGAATTTGAAATGACTGTCGAGTAGTTCAGAAATTATAAACATCATTGATTTTAAATGTAACCACACATGAGTATTAGTCTAATTATGAGATAATTTTATAAAAAATATTTGTAGTGTTGCTGATGACTTCAAAATATCTAATCCAGAGCAGATTTGTTTATGCTACTGAACACAACAACACAGGATTTATTCAACTATTAAAGTTCAAATATTTGAGTCATACCAAACCAATATTAATTAATATATTTCTCAAAATCGTATAAATATTTATTTAACAATTAAACTTAATTACACTTTTCCACAAATAATTCAGATTTGACTTGATACATGGGAAAAATGATTAGAATAGGAAATTTACAAGGATCATTTTTGTTTTTTACCTTTTACTTTTAGGTTACACATATATTTATGGGATACAGAATTATATTTCCGAACATGTATATTGTATTATAATGCATAATGGTCAAATCAGAGAAAACAGCATATTTGTCACCTCAGGCATTTATCATTTTTTGTGTTCTGTTATACACATTCAAAACCATTTCTTATAATTTTTTGAAATTATGCAATAAGTTATATTTAACAGTATTCATCTTATTGTGAACCAAACTCGTTCCTCTTACCACTTAACCAGCAGTTCCCCATCCTCCCCTTCCTAGCTTCTGATACACACAGTTCTACTCTCTACTTTCATTAGCTCATTTATTTTAAAAGATACTTTTTAAGCATTAGAAAGAAACCAGTTTCGCTTATAAAGTAAATGGCATCTGAACAAATGCAGTGATAATGGAAAAAAAAAACACATGAAATAATGGACTTAAGAAATATTTTGTTACATAGGCACAGAGCGGAGAGGAAAGTAGTTAGAATCAAATAAATTTAAACCTATCATACTGGATAGTTGTTTTTGTTCACTTTGGGTAAGCACATTTATGAGGGAAGAAATTGTTGTCAGGTATAATTTGGGACTTCTTTTATTTGAGATGAGGAGGGAATACCCAGATGGCAATTCACAGGAATCTGGCTATAGCACAGGAGATATTTGGACTGAAATTTTAAGTCTGAGGGTCATCAGTACTTGGTCACAGCTTGAAGTTGGTGTTGTTTATATCTCCCTGGGAAAAACATATAATAAAGGTCTTGAGAAGCACCAATAGTTAAGTGAAGCACGGAAATAAAAAGTACTCAAGGGCTCTGAAAATAAATGGTCAAATAAATAATTGCATAACTAAAGGCAAAGACCTAAGATACTACCTTAGTTATCTTACCTCAAAAACACTGTAAGTAACTAAAAGACGAACCACAAAAGAAAATATTTTCTACAACTATAACATATGTTTAACATAGCTAATTATCAAAAGTTCATATGGATTGAGAAATAATAAAAACAACTTATAAATGAGAAATATATAACAAAATTTTACAAAAGAAAATATATGCTAAATAAATTATGAGAAAATATTTATTCTCATTGATGATCAAATAAATAAATACTAAAATAATGAAAATTACTATTTGCACTTATAGATTAATGGAAGTTCATTTATTGGTTTGATTATTATAACACTACCCACTGCTAAAAAAGATAATTTTTATTCCCTTTAATAGCATATGTGTGCCAAAGTAAAAAGGTCTAATATAATATAAATTATTAAATACTTTCACTATACAATGAGGACAGTAATTCTTATTTACTTATACTATGATTTATTGCATAATGTACTTTTCCTCCAAAGAGCTACCAATTTAGTTCTACCTTTTTGTACCTTTTTTAAAGGTATCATTTCTTCACTGATAAACTAGTCTTTATATGTGACTATGAAATGAATATATTAAATTAATTCATTAGTTTTAAAGCAACTTAATAAGTTATTTGACCTGTGAAGTTATTTCCGGAATCTATTACTTAATCAGCTATATTTTTAGGCAGATTGATATTCAGAAATCTAATGTACTGTTTCTATGACAACTTAGCACTTAGTCCAGGTAATTAGATTATAGAATTTAGTTGTAAATTCATCTTTAGAATTTATTTTTAAAATAGATTTGAAACTCTAATTTCATATTTTTATATTTAGAAAGGTTGAAACCATTTTTAACTATTGTTTTCTTCATAGATTTAGAAAGAAATACATGGCATGAGTATTCTAGTGGTCTGTAACATGATAGGAATCTACCAAAGTGCTATCCATTTTCCCATATCATTTATAACATAAAACAAAATGAATCATAATGATTAACTTCCTCATTACTGTCATATTTGTTAATCTAGGTGGTTGAGATGAACAAAGGAAAGAACAATGAAATCAGAACTTCTACAGACAAGGCTTCAGTTCAGATGTGCTAAATCTGAAGTACTCTCATAAGTTAGTCATGTTCTTGACATTGAAATGTGTAAATTAATAGTTTGAACACAATTTAAAGACTACTGTCTTTCCAATTCCTAAAACTCCAACACTGAATTCCCAATATGATGCTATCCATTGGTGGCAGGTTGAATCCACTAGCTTTTTCCATCACATAAGTGTCATCGGGTTCCTCTTTTTAGGTAAATATACCTATTTGGGGTATTGTTTGCTTTTTACAGCCCACAGAGTCTTAACCAGTGCTAGGAGTTTTGAAATGCTTGATTCACAAACAAGAAATCTCACATAGCATATTTCTCAACCAGGAGATGCCCTTTGCAATGGAGGATGCATGGGAGGATCACAGAGAGTAAGTCCTCACTCCTTGATGTCATGAATATATTCTTGAAAACTCACTTTAAGCAAAACTATTTTACTGCAGGCTGATATAAACAAACACACCTAATATAAAGCATTGAAATACATGTGAGCTATACATACATGTTTAAAAGATTAACAAAAGCAGATAAGATAATTATTTACTCACATATTCCAGTTTAGAATTGAGGGTGACTTGAGTCTATCCTGTCAGCTCAGGGCACAAGGTAGCCATCCTGGACTCTCTCTCTCTCTCTCTCTCTCTCTCTCTCTCTCTCTCTCTCTCTCTCTCATTCAGACTGGATCCATTTAGACAAACCAATTAATCTAATAATCATATCTTTAGGATGTGGGAAGAAATTGGACAATCAGGGGAAACCCATGCAGACATGGAGAACACGTGTAAATGTATAAATTCACACAGAGAGTGACTCTGCCTGGGAATGTGTGAGTGTGTGTGCGTATACACACACACACACACGTATCAAGTTATACCAAAGCAACACTGAACAAAATAATGTTATTTCAGGATCTGCTGTACTTCATGATATGCTGATAAATATGTAACACCTGGTTCTTTTAGGAGGAGAGACAAATTTGTAACATTTATAAATGTATGTAGTATAAATATTCTCTCTATACCAATTGCAAGCTGCCAGAATGGTCTCATTTAGGTGAAAATGTTCTAAGTATGCTAGCTTGTAGAAGCAGGTTCCAGCATACCACTACATCCAGGAGACACTAGTGTCATAGAATACTGGAAGGGTCTTTCAAAGGCCTAGCTGAAGCATCAACATGAAGACAATGTTCTGAAAGGATTGGGTGTCATTCTTCATGATACAGTGTATGTATTAAGTTAGAAACTTCTGTGTTGTACTCTGCTCCCGGTGACTCTTGCCAGAAAACACAGCAAGGGTTCTATTAAGTTAACATTTATGAATTATTTATACAAAGAGATCAGCAGAAGAGAAGAGGAGGTACCATGATGACAAAGACAGTTGATACTGAGCAGCAGGAGGCAGGTGGATTGCCTACTCACAATAGGCAAGGAGATAAATATATGTGAAAACCCCAAGAATGAAGGATTGGACCAGACTACCACTTAAGCCAACACAAACTTCCAAGTTCATAGTTGAAGGGAATCCAGAATGGATAGTGGAGGAGGAGGAGAATAAGGACCAGGTGAGGTTCTGAGATCAACTGAAGCCACAGGTCGAACTTCATTCAATAACCTGCCTCTTCTGAGCTCTCTCTTGATCAGAAAAAGAAGCCCAGGAAATCATGGAACAGAAGCTCTCTGAACCTGTATGGAAAAGGAAGTCTGTGCAACCAAGAAGATGGAACACTGTAAACCATGAAAATTTGTCTCTCGCATCTTCACTTGTGGATATGGTAATTGGCTAACACCCCTAGCTGCTGTGCTCTGAAGCATTTGACTATGACCATGCTTTATGCAGGTTAATCCCAGACAATCATTGAGCACAGCAGGATGGTAAGACAGGCCTGTTTCCATTAGGTATGGGACCTCTGTGACAGACAATGTTAACTTGGGAACTTTCTGGAAGTCCTAAACTCTCTTAGATCTGCAGTTCTCAGTTGCTAGCACCCAATCATCTTTCCTTCCTTCTATTTCTACTGTCTTTGGGGACAGACCTGGGTCACAGTTGACATCTCTACCAGACTCCCTTCATCACTCCATGATTTTTCTTACAAACATTTCTTCCAGTATTACTCATGCGTATCTAATTTCCTTCTCTTTACCTAGACTTCTTGGAGGGCCTAGACTAGTCCATGCATTATGTCATAGCCATGCAGACTATGCATATGATCTATATTCATCCTTACTATATATCTGTAAGATTAGAATTATTAGACATATTTTACAGAGGAAATACTTGAGCTTCCAAGTGGAAGTAGGTGATAGGATTCACATTTAAGTCTTTTTGATGTTTTAATCTGTGATTTTCCTATCCTGGTGCTGAGTCACATAATTGGAATTAGAAATAATCCCTCCTCTCACACACATATATACAAAAATAATTTGAAAGAGGCATGAATCCAACCCTATAGAAATATATACGTGTGTGTGTGTGACCAGCTAGCTAGCTAGCTAGATATCTCCAGAATTAAAATGAACTATTTTAAAAGATAGTGTATTCTATATTCTTCATCATTGGGATGTGAAAATGTAGGCTTGAAAACTAAGTGACAGGAAGATTAGGAAGATTACAGGGAGAATTTGAGCATCAACTGTGTGTGTCCATGAATTAAGTTCTATCTAGTGCTTGAATACATATGATGCTAGGTATTTACTTGAAATTACATATATAAGATCTGTTACTATGAGACATGAAGCATCCCAGAAATCACTAGAGTTTATGAATGTATTTCTGGAAATACACTAATATGACATATAAATAGTGTCATATATATTTTTTATTCTAGGATTTCTTTCCTGTTTTTAATATTTATTAAAGATAAATCACGCCTCTTCTTAGTATATCAATCTTCAAACAATTGAATTCTAGAGTTTAAAGAGATGTTAGAAATCTTCCAATCAAGTATGTTCCCTTTTTAATAATAGAAACTGACCAAGAGTTTTAGAATACAAGATGCCTGGCTTTAAGTCCAAGATTTTTGTTTTGTTATTGTTAAAACAGAAAACTACAGGAATTTTGCATTGAAATATTGATCATTCTTTATGTATCTGTTTTTCAAAAGGGTAAGAATTATAAGGATATCAGTTCTAAAATAATTACTTATATTCAAGGGCAGCATTAATCTTAGATGATCAATATTCTTTGGTCTAACACATTCATTTTAGATATCATTACACTGAGGCTGAGAAGTTGAATAATTTGCTTATTGTCAGATATTAGTAATTTGTAATATTTAGATAAAAACTGAATTCCTCATATTCCTTCTTTAATTACAACATACTTTCTCTTTGATTTTGCACAGAATATTCCAGAACTGTGAGCAGTAAACAAATATATATATAATAATAATATATAAATATATATATTTATCTGTTATAACAAAAATAAAACAAAGGATAGCAAGAGGAGTAGGTATACACCCAGTACAAAGTTTGCAGGACAAAGTTTATCTTTTGGAGTCAAATAGTCTCGCAGCCTTATAAGTAATATCTGGGCAACAGAAGTAGTAATAAAACTCCTGGGTTAAAACTTTCCAGAAAAAGAAAGTACAGAAAACTGACTACTTAAAAAGGAAACAAGAATTATTCCAGAATAAGAAAATGTAAAGGAATTAACTAAATGAGTTTTAAAAAACATTTTGGAATCTATGTGCTTAGTAGAATCTATGCATTCATATATTCTGCAATCAATGCAAGAGAAAGACACTGTTACCAAAAATAAAAATGCAAGAAAATAAAATCTTTAGCTTGGTTTTTATTTTAGCATCTGAAAAATGTTGACATTTACAATGTTTAATACCAATAAATAGGCTGACTGACTACAGAATATTATCTTAACTTGCAAGTTTGAATCAGAGTTCATGGTCTGGTATTTACCAAAAATCACCTTACTCATTCTAGTTTATTTTTATTATGTGTTGTTACAGTTTTTCTCTGTGATGGCATCAGCAATCCTAAATCAAAAGAAACCCACTACTGCATTCTGTCCTTCTGACACAGAAGGTCTCCTCTGTGAGACTTAGATTACCCTGCACATCTTGATAATGTAACTTTTTCATGGTGTCAAAGCCCTTTCAGAATCAGATAGCATCTGGAATGTAGAGATTATGGGATATATCATTGAAATTGCCAACTCATTACTTCTACTTTGTTTTCTGAGTATTTTTTTTTCACAAGAAAATATTCAGTGGTCTGGTATCAAAATATAGTTGATTTGTCATGTTTCTTCTATACAAAATTTGGAAAGAAATTAGGGCATATGAAACTTAGTGCCGTATCTAGAAACTATACTTAGTGTTGACAGTGAACTAAGCTGAGAAAGTAACAAAGCATGCATTGGAAATTGTCTTAAAAACAGAAAATTTAGAATGATCTGTATATGATCATTTTCTGCAAACCTCATCTAAATTCTTGGAAAACCCAATAAAAGCCAAAATATTAGTCATCTAACTTCTCTAGGAATCAGCTTCTTAACTGTAAGACAGAAATAGTGATAGCATCTCTCTAATGGGTTGATAAATATTAACATAAGTATAAACATAAATATATATAATACCATAGTACTGCCTAAAATGATAAAGCTGAATAGATACTGTTTTCTCAGATTTAAGTTTTTTTCTTATAACTTCCTGAAAATATTACATAAGCATTTTCTTGTGATTTTATAAATAGTTTGAAATAATGTTATGTGTAAGAGTATCAAGACAATTAAATGGTTGAAGTCAGGGGGAAATTTTAAAGACAAAATGTATAATCAAAATAACAAAGAAAGCAACTATGAGAGTAAGAATGGATGATGTTACAATGCCAAAGAAGCTCTTAACCATCAATGAACTTTTATCCATGTGACTTTGATGTGCCAATCCTCAAATAACAGCATCATTGACTCAGCACTCTGATTATGGAATTGGCCAGTGGGATTTTATCAGACTTATTGCAGGCTGAGATTCAACTGGGATTCTTCTTGCTCTTCATTTTCGTGGCAATTGAGATCACTTTTGGACCAGCCTGCTGGTCTCAGGAGGAATACAGAGACTTGTGGGGAAGGGCTGAGGCATACCAGTACAGATCCACTGACCCCCAGGAGCATAATCATGCCTAGTGAAGACCAGCACTAAAACTTATGAACATTCACCTAGTATCATGGTCCACTCTGGCCTATACATTTATCTCTGACAAACACAGCTATATTAGGCATAAGTCCCAATAATGTTGATTATCTGCCAAACAGTTGGCAGAGCCTAGTAATTCTGAAAAACGGAATCAGAATTCAAAATATTCAAAATGTAAATAGTGAGTTACTAGGCAAATAAGGGACAAATGCTTTCCTTGAGTGAAGCAGACACATGGTAGGAAACTGTATATGAAAGTTTGCTGGCAGGACAGAATAAAATACTGTCACAAAAATTAAAGAGAATATAGCATTTAAATGAATCTTGAGAATAAGGTAGAAACCAAACCATGCATGTGGCATTTATCTGAGAAACAGAAAGTAGTAAATGGGTCTGGTCTTAATCTAGACTAGATCAGTCCAGAGTAATAATATATTGAATTGAATTATATTTTATATTCAATTAGCACGCTGATGTAGGTTCCCTGGTTGGAAATAAAGGGGAGGTAGAAGACATTGATTCATTTGGAGATGGTGTGATGGTTAGATACAAATATTTTAGAAAACCAGATTGATATTTGTCATAACTTTTATTATTTTTGTGATCTTAAGAAAGTCATTTAACTTTTCTAAGACTCAGTTTCTTAACTGTAAGACAGGAATAATGATAGCATCTCTCTAATGGGTTAATAAATATAAATATATATATAGCAGTACCATAGTACTGCTCCTAAAAATGTTAAAGCTGAAGAGACTAGAAAACCAAGTGGAGCAAATGTAAGTGACTACAAGAAAGGGAAACTCATTTTCTCGCTGTGTGCTTGCTGAGAGGCAAGGATCCATAATCCCAATTCGTTGTTGTTATCAGAGGAGAATGCTATAAAATAATTCTTGGGAAAGCTGGATTCTCACCCGGAGGAATTTTAAGAAAGCTGGCTGGTTGGAGCAACGTGCAATAGCAATCCCTAAAGAGGAGGCACCGCTTCAGCATCTAACTAGAGTGTGTTTCCTTCAGCTAAGGTGGGCACTGGTATGGTACAGTAAGAGACTGTGAGGAGGGAAACTGGCAACAAATGAGAGAAACTGGGAAGTTGAAGCATTTCTTTCTTCAGGGTCCTTGCAGAGAGAAGGGTCTTTGAAAGGGCTCACACAGGTACTTCACTAAAGAACTGTTGTTTGGATGTCCGTCCCACATGAAGGATCAGTAGTCTCATATTATGAAAACAATCTTGCCCCTTTGCATCTTCCTCTCCACCCAGATCAATCCCAAAGAATCCAGATACAGGCTTTTGCAGATGAGAAAAAGCAAATATCCTACCATTCTTTCCCACTGTAGCTTCCTGGGGGCTGGCCCTGTGGTTGTGAAAAAACACTTTGAAATGGACATGGAATTGAATTTTATATTAGACCTCAATTTTTATATTGGATAGTGAGTGTTAATTACTTACATTGCTGTTGTTTCAACAAAATTGAGCTAGAGAGCCATATAGTATTTGTCTGACAAACCCAGAAGGCATGAAGAGGGAGATTTTTATAAAGCGTGGATGAAGCAAATAATTGGAGGGAAAAAAATGTTTCAAATAAGTACATGATTAAATTTACACTGTTCCATACACTGGTTTTACAAAGAAGTACTGAGATATTAGCTGGCAAAGCACTTAAGACAGTGTGGCACAGGGAAAGAGCCCCAACAATGTTAGTTGCTTTTATAATTGTTGTTTTTTCTTTAAGGAAAGACATCAAATTTCCATATGATCTAAAATAGAAAGGCTGTATTGAATAGTAATGATGGAAAATTACAAAGGGAAAGATTAAAGAGCCATGTGTCAGGCATCACCACATCATAAACGTTCTGAACTTGAATAGAAGATTCTTTCATGGTTTCTTTAATTGTAGGATTCCATTATTTTAAGCATGAATTATTTTTCCATTTTGGGAAAAAAAAATCTTTTTATTTCCCAAATTAAGTAAACAATACAAGTCTTCTTACATTTTTTAATTTAAAGAAACTTAGACAATTCCTTTTTATCCCCTAAGAGCATCCACTATTAAATCAATATCATTCATCCTTTTGGCTTGGCGTATTAGCTGCCTTTATCAAATGCAAATCATAAAAACTTGCCTGTCAGTATTCATTCTTTGATGGTTCTTTCTTTATCTTTGAAAATTATACTGACATAAATCGAGTGAAACATCACTACAGTACAGCAAGAACTGTCTGGCAAGGGACTGAGTTTTTATATAACTGAAACTTTCCTTTGTACTAACTTATTTTGAGCTTCCTCATAAAGGATATTGCAACAACAACAAAACAGATCAGAGGGTAAGCAAAGTATTTCATTTTTTAATCAACTGTCATTTTCAGAAATGAGAAACATTGTAAGTGTCTTGACTCAAATAACATAGTATTTCATTTCCAACTTAAAGAGAGTAGTTCCATACTCACATCTTGATTGGTCATCTCCCAATAGGGTCTCTCTCCATAAGACACAACTTCCCACATTACTATTCCATAACTCCAGACATCACTTGCAGAGGTAAACTTTCTGAAAGCTATTGCTTCTGGGGCAGTCCATCTGATTGGAATTTTGCCTCCCTAAAATTGAAAAATAATTTTTAAAAATCTCTACATACTTCCAAAGTATCCAGTGATATTATTGCCTCATTGAAAAGCTCTAGAAAGAGATGTAGCATTTTAAAGTAAATCTGTTTGACAGCACACAGTCTCTTTGCACATCTCTCTGTGCATAAGTACTTGTAGACTAACTACTAATTGGCTGTCTTGAAGGTTTCTAGTTTAAATTCTGTGTGACTACTGGAATACATATAGGACCCACATCTCAATTACAGTACTCCGGATGGCAGCTCTAAGTAAGGAAAAGCAAGCAGTCAAGCAAATCAATAAGGCATACTCTCATGACTTTCTAACAACGTAAAGGACTTAAATTCCCTGGGTGCTTTTTTTAAAATGCAGAAATTGTAAGTGGAAGTTCTAGGTTGCTGTATACAATGACCAATAAGACAAGCATGGAAATCAGATATTTTAAAAACTTAAAGTTCTACTTTTCCATGGTACTGCATTATTTCTTTTAGACTTGTTTTTTCTTATTTTCTGTTTGCATATTTTTGTTTTTGTTTGGTTAGACTGTTTAACTCAATGCATCGGTTTCTTTTTTAACTCAATCAAATTAAAAATTATTGAATTTGGATTATTGGAAAAAACTTACCAAGTTATCAAGTTTTCATGGTAGAACATTGATTTGGAATGCTTTCTCTTAGTTCATAAGTACTTTTATATCCTGTCTCTTTCAGAGAGAATTTATTTTTCTCTTAACTTTTAAAAGCAGGAAGACCCACCCAAATAATCGAACATTGTATCTATAATTAAATATATATTGAGAGAGAGATAGGCACACACAGATACACACACACACACACACACACACAGTCAGAGAGAGAGAGAGAGACAGAGACAGAGAGAGAGACAGAGACAGACAGAGAGATAGAAAGATACACAAATAGAGAAATATGAAAGTTTTATATATTTTCTTATAAAAAGACTAACATATGCCTTCCCATTTTGCAAGAAAGAAATAATTTAATTCACATACTAGAGGAAAGAAACAGGACTTACATTACTGTTTATAAACCAAAGTGTCAAGATATATGAGGAAATAATTTGAGGTCAGGCTTGAAATTATTCTGGAAGTTGAAGATAGGTTTAAATAATTTGCTCTTTAGATATATACTAATGCAATTTGAAGAAGACCTTCCTGAAACTTATTTTTGTTAATTAAATATTCATAAGCCAGATGCATAATAAGTACTAGCTATGCATAGGTATTCTATAATGTGTGATTCATATTTCCCTCAGAATTGCACTTTGTTGATTACAGTAAGAATTAACCCATACTTTTTTTCCGGGTCTTCTGACCACCTATGTATCATTGATATTATCTGAAGTTCCTTTATCTTCTTATTCCTCAGTATGCAGATTTTCCATGAGCTGCCACCAGACTTCATTTTAGAAGAGCAAGTCTTCAGGGTCTCAGCATCTTTGTCTCTCACCTGACACTATAGCATGACACACTGACACATACCTTGAAAAATCTACTTTTTGCACTTAACTAAGATACCAACCAACCACACTGGCGATGGGCTTTTCTATAACCTCAATCTTGCGGAGGCCAAGTTTGTTAAGTGTAACTCTAATTCCAGGAGAATTCTTAATTGAGGTTTCATTTAATCCAAATAATGACAATAATAGTTAGGTCTAGAAGAGGAAAGATATCCTATCACTTAAGTGATTAAGCTGGACTTTGGAATGCTTTGTTTACTTAAATAAGGTACATTTGCCCTTCAACTTAGTACAAACCTTCAAATATTCATGGGCTACAAAACAACAATGGAAAATAGTCTTACAATCAATTAAAATATTTAATCTTAAGAATATATCTGCCGGGCTCGGTGGCTCAGCCTGTAATCCCGCAGTTTGGAAGGCTGAGGTGAGTGGATTGCCTGAGCCCGCGTGTTCAAGACCCGCGTGGGCAACGTGACGAGACCTCATCTCTACAATAAATAAAATAAAAAAATCAGCTGGGCGTGGTAGCGCGCGTCTGTAGTTCCAGCTACTTGGGAGGCTGAGGCGGAAGGATCGCCGGAGTCCAGCAGGTCGAGGCTGCGATGGCCGGGAGCGGCCACTGCACTCCAGTCTGGGCGACGGAGTGAGACTCCAACTCAAAAAAAATAATAATAAAATAAAATAATATATCTTATTTTTAGAAAGGGTGAGGACAAAAGTGTTTTCTGTACTGAAACATAAGTTAATCAAATTGTACAATGAAAATAAAAGTGTAGTAAATATCTTCACAAGGGGTTTAGACATTGAGAATATCTTATTTGATGGCATCAATAATATATAATTAGCGGGGCATGGTGGCCCATGCCTGTAATCCCAGCACTTTGTGAGGCTGAGACAGGTGGATTACTTGAGCCCAGGAGTGAGAGACCAGCCTGTGCAACATACCAAAACCTTATCTCTATAAAAAAAAATTAGCCAGGCAAGGTGGCGCATGCCTGTTGACCCAGCTATGCTGGATGTTGAGATGGAAGGAGTCCCCTGAGCCCAGGAGGTTAAGGCTGCCATGAGTCATGATTATTGTGACCATGACACTGCACTCCAGTGTGGGCGAGAGAGTGAAACCCCAACGCAAAAGAAAAAAAAAGTGTATATATGTAAAACATATATAATTATTATATACAATTAAACAAATATCATTTATCATACAGGAAAATCTCTCAATTCCATGCCATGTCAATTCACCAAGGAATTACATTGCTGGGAAGGAATGTTGACTTATGCTGATTATGACAATATGAGTTAGTGACCAATTTTCCATGAATATGGGCTTAACAGTTTTTGTAGTAAATATGAAAAACAATTAGGCATTACAATACTTCCAGTAAATCAAAATTTTTTTTAAAGAATAGCTCTTTTTATCAGCTACAGTCCTTAAACCCTTAAAAGGTGAGGTCTTGATATTTCTGTATTTATTTTATAAGTGAGAACATTATAGTGCACAGAGCTTAAACTACCCAATAATGTCATACATACTTATAAATTCATATATATGTATATATATTATATACACACACTATGAGTATATAATATATATTGCATTTAATATAGGATATTCTGTTTTAAATTATTTTACATTGAAGACTTTATATGATTTTTATATTACATTTATTCTAAAGTCTGAATTTTTGTTTTTAGTATCACTAGAAGAATGAATTATTGAGACTCAGAGGTGAATACTTTCTTTATCTAAGTTTAATATTTAAATTTGCTGATATATAAAAAGGAAAATTATCTGGACTTTTGATTTTTTTTTCTCTCTCTCTCACTTTTTCTTCCTGACTTTGTTGCAGGAATGCCCTTTTTACTTTAACATTTTTGAAAAGCAAATGCCTATAGTCTAATGTTCCAGAAATGCACTCTGCTAGATCTTACCCTTGTGGTGTAGGCTGCCTCAGGATCATCTTCTAATACCCTGGAAAGTCCAAAGTCAGACACTTTGCACACAAGGTTACTGTTGATTAAGATATTTCTAGCAGCAAGGTCTCTATGCACATAGCCCATGTCGGAAAGGTACTTCATTCCTGCAGCGATGCCTCTCAGCATGCCAACAAGCTGAATCACAGTGAACTGACCATCATTTTTCTGTGAAAACAATGCAGAAATATTCATCTAGCGACACCAATCACTTGAGGAGGGGAAGAGTATGAAATAATCTTCCTTCAATCTCCAAATGTGTACTATCATTCATTAAAATTCATATGCAATTTCTATCTGAGGGAGAATGGAAAATATTGGAAAATATAGGACTAACTTGGCAATGTCTATCTGTCTTCTATCTGGTCAAAGCAGATAAAGGGTTTGAAAGCCCTTGTCAAAAATATCATTTAGTTGCCCTTTTGTGCATTATAACTCCTTTATTCTCAGTCATCAGAGGAGTTTGTTCCTCACTCCAACCTAGTAACTGCCTTGGGTCAATACTGCAAATATTGTGAGATGAGTTAAAAGAAGCTAGCTAGATAGGCATATTGAGGTAAAAACTAAGTGACCAGAGTAGATAAGGGGGTTTCTGCAGCAGCATATGAGAGAATAATAACTGAGCAATGACCAGGACAATGTTAGCAATTCTTGGAAGTTTGTCCTCTTTATCAAAGGTGCTGAACTTAATGCAGTCACACAGACACATAAAGCTCAACTGATGGTTATTACTAAATAAAGGCATGGTATGACGTTAAGAGACTGGAGAATTTGAAGGTATAAATTTTTTTTTAAGGCGACAGAATCTAATAGAGGCTGGAGTCCAGAAGAAAAATTTGGCTTATCACTGGACTGCTATGAAGTTCATTGTACAGGCTACTCTTACAATTATCATTAACACTCTTGTCTCATCACTTTTTCTAATCAATAACAATGGTTACTATATTGAAGTTACAAACTGCCAGTCAATAGGTTAAATCAGACCTGCAACTGTTACATTGTCTAATACAAGCTATTTACTAATAAAGTGAGTTGACAGCACTTAAAATTTGGAAACTTGCACATAAAAAAAAAATCTGTTTTCTGAAATCTGGATGACCAGATGATACTGGCAACTGTCAACTACCACATGACTTCTCTACTGGTACAAATAGTGGCTGGTCTCACATGCTCATGATGAGCACTACACACTCCTATGTGACACCTTTGTTAATGATTTATAGGGACCTCTTAGACACATTTTCTTGCTCTGCCTGACATCACATACTCTGAAAAAGTTAAGTACTTATAAAGGCTTATTTTTTCTTTTTCCCCATT
This sequence comes from Tarsius wallacei, assembly GCA_963574415.1. Classification (NCBI taxonomy): domain Eukaryota; kingdom Metazoa; phylum Chordata; class Mammalia; order Primates; family Tarsiidae; genus Tarsius; species Tarsius wallacei. Next base: position 22,012 of record CAUYQG010104644.1, on the reverse strand, counting down.
TTTTCTTTTCCTTTCTTTTTTCTTTTCTTCCTTAATTCTCTTTTTCTTTTATGCTTTCATTTGGCAAATTTACACATACATAAATAAAACTGCAAAGACATATACCATTTGGACTTTTGTATTAAATTTTCTGACAAGAACAATTTCCAATTCGAAGTTAATTTGGGAGTATAATTATTCTGATTCCATATATTTCTATTCTATTTAAAACTTTAGCTGAGAAATGGTCCAATTTCAACCTCACCATCACAACCAATATATACATAACACTTTAAATTAGTTCCAAATTGTACCTTTAAAAATGTATCCAAAGAGCCATTCTCCATATATTCTGTTACTATCATCACCGGTTTACCTGAAAAGAAAACAAGAGTGATATAAACTGCTGCTGTTTGATTTTGCATTCTTATCTTAGAGAAGTTTACCTAAAAGTTTTTATTAGTGCCCAAATTATGCATGTCGATTATTTTTAAAATGTCTTCTTTGAGTAGGAAGAAAATTTCTTAACTGATGCTATCTTAGTGTAAGGGGTGGGTCACTAAGAAAAATGTCTATCACAAGGTTAATCACAGATTGATATTTAAGAAAAAGATACACACAATTGCCAATATCAGAACTAATTTCTGTAGAAAATTGGTTTAAGGATGAATTCTATTTTAATGGCGGTATATAATACATCAACTAGCATCCAGAAAAACATTCGGAAAGTATTTACCTTTCTCACAGTTCTAAATAAAAACTCCTGTGTAACTGTCTGGTTTATGATCCCTTGAATATATGTTGTGCTTTCCTACTTTTATCTCTGTGTTTTCACAACTCTTTCTTAGGGTTACTTCCCCTCCTCTGGTTGCAACACACACACAATATTCATTAATCCAATGTTTGTTTGTTTTTTATTCTTCAAAGCCTTGTCCTAATTCCCTTTCCTATGTGAAAACTTCCCTTAGCAATAATCATTTCTGATGGAAGTTCTCTTTTCACATTTGATATTGATGTGTAGCCTAGAAGTTAGCTGGACAGACTCTGGCATCACACTTCTTGACTTTTAATCTCAGAATAATCACTCATTTTTATATGATCTTGGGCAAGTCAAATCTCTCTATGCCTCAGTTTTCTCATCTGTTAAATGAAGATTACAATGGCATTACATCATAGAATTGTTGTGAGTATCCAAACCATATGGCTATCCAAGGCATATAGAATAGTGCCTGCTACTTTAGAATTTGCTATGAAAGGGTTATTATTATTTTATAAGTTTTATCAACTTTATATTTGCAGATTAACTTCCTTACTAAATGGAAGTTGACTAAGGTGATAAATCATTTGTTATCCCTTATAAAATTCTGACATTTTGCAAAGAGTAAGTCGGTAATACAAAATCAAATATTCATGCTATCCAAAAAAAAATTGAAAACACAGTTGAAAGGTTTATTATTCTTCATTAACTTCACTATATTTTAAAAATATGGCCCTTTACTCTTTAATAAAAGCATACTACATAAGGTTTAGGTGTTAATATAAGCTATTTTGTGTTAAGAAAAAAGAAAGTTATAACAACAAAATTATATCTTATATGTGCACTAATTAAACTGTTTAAAAGTTGATTATGAAGGAAACAAACCCTATACAGTTTTGAAATGCATTATAATTAATTGAACGGCATTCTCCAGAAGGTTATCTGTATTTCACTTGAGAACTGGTTAACTCATGTCACAGAATTAGTGCTTGCATATTAAACTTACTATATTATCAGTAGGTATAAATACAGACATAGAAAGTTTGACAATTACATATGAAAAATCAATAACATCATTCCAAGATCACTTAAAACTCAATATTTAGAATAACAAGATAGGACCGTCAATTTTCACTTAGATAATTATCTTCTAATAATACTTTAGAAGTAATATTTCTTTTAAGTGATTGTGACAAGTAGATATTACAAAGACAGACACATTTCCCTCATGCTTTTTAAAATTTATAAAATTTTTTAAAAGTTTGTCTAAGATAATTTATTTGACATATGTTTGTAGATGTCTGTGATAGGTGAGAAATAAAATATGTATGGAATATGCATTGGAAATATAATCTGATCTGATCCTTGAAAAGTCAAGTGGTCACCAGTGTAATAAAAAGTGACCAGTATTCCAGGAAGAAAGGCAGTATGTGCCGAGGCATCTTTTCATAAAAGAGCCTATCAAGTTAAAATATGACCAGAACTCTGAAATTTTCTTTTTATAAATGAGAAAGTGAGAGAAGATGAAGTGAGGAAAACTGATTTTAAAACTACATAGAAATATCATTCCTTAGTAGAAAAAAAGAATTATTTAGATTTCATTTATAAATTCCTCTGACAGCACAACAGGGGGAAAAAAGTTATATATTTTTTCTCCTTAGTATAATTGGTAATCTATGTTCACCAGGAGATACATGCTTCCAAATTAAACTTTATTTTAATGATATTGCCATACTCAATTTAAAGGACTTCAAGTGAACTCTAAAATAGACAACATTCTGCTATGCTTGGTACCATTTTGTTGAATTCTCAGAATCCATTTTAGTCTTTTATTTCTGTCCAAAGTCATTTTTTTTCAAGAACAGAAACTAAAATACCTCTCCAATGAGTGATAGACAAACTGTCCCGGCACAAGTACCTATGTGTCAGAATTCACACCAGCCATAACATTAAGTGTCTTAGAGCACTCTGCTATACCAGACATTACTCCTTCATTTGCCCAATTTCAGGAATTCGGCTGGGTACTCATATAAACAACACACATGGGTAACTCTGGCATCAGTTTTGTTTTTTTTTAACCAAACAACACAGAAGTATTTCAATATATTTACAACGAATAAAGCCAAAAGAGTATGTGCCTGCTGAATATCAACCTTGGTCTAATTAAAAGGAAGCCAAGATTTTCTGGAATCAGTTTGTAATTCCAGGAATCCTCCTGTGTGGCTCTTTGATTTTCTTTTCCCTCCCATCGTTTATGAAAAAAAAAAAAATCTATTGAAGGAGTTGTCACATTATAGTTGGAAAAACTGAATTTCAGCAGACAGCCAGGAAATGGAATCTTAGTTTTTCCTATTTGGTGCTGCTCAGCTGATACCATGTAAGCAGACACCTTGTGCTTTAAAGCAAAACATTAACCTACATCTTTAATTACCTCATTTGCCCCGCATCTTTTACCTTTGTGTGACTTTCCCTGTACACTTTACAACACTAGTTTTACACCACTTTCGGTTTCTTTCTTCTCTTTTTCCTGAATTTCTTCTTTCTGCCTGTCTCCTCATATTTTAAGCTTGCTTCCTACAAATTTAGGCAAATATTGACCACTGCTCAACCAAGGTCTTGTGAGCGGTATTTGGATGGAATTCTCATGTAATAGTATTTATTTTTTGGAAAAATCTGTATCGGAAATTCAACTCCCATTTCACTGAACATAGAAGACAGGATTTATACTCTAAAGAAAATGCACTGATTAGACAACATTAATATTGAATGATATACATTTGGAAAGAGTAAGTTATTTTTTTTAGGGAGATAGGTACCTGAGAGTTAATCCTGTAAGATTTTTCGGCTAGCATCACTTAATTTTAAAACATGGATTATTTATGACAGTATAGGGTGTGATGTCAACAAAAAAACATTATTTGAGAAATAAGATAAGGACCTAAATACCTCTCATATTTCACTTAATGGGGTAAAAGCAATTGAAGTGAATGTTTACAAACAAGTATAATCTTCTTTTATTGACAAGACTAAGACACTTTAAGACACACTCGATTATTTTTCATGCTTGAGTCATTCTAATGCTAATTACATTTAGTTTGGCTTATGTTTTGTCTCAGTTCCTACTAGCCTGCAAGAATGACATAGCAATAATTAACATGGCTTACTTTAACCCTTGTAAATTCAATAAAACTGTATAAATCATTTTCCATTATCCAGCTTAAAGTACAGACAAAGAGTAGATCTACCAATAATTTTGAAAGCATATTACCAAAAATCAATATAAAAAAGAGCTCATAAAGCATGTCAAAACATGATTTTAATCACAGAGTAGAGTTTTTATATTACTATCATTTACTGAGGGCCCCATCTAGGCAGAGTCTGGGAAGTAATAGAAACACATTATTTGTGGAAGTCACCTTTGTTATTGATAATCATAAAATAACTCAAATTTATTAAGTGCCTGCCCTTTACAAGACCCTGCCATTATTAATTGTTATTAAAATGGTATAACAGTGATATTACAATAGATATTTTTCAAGGAAAGAAAGAAAGGCTCAGAAAGGTTTACTACATTACTGGGGAAGCGTAGAATAAATTATATAAGAAGCAAAAGTGAGATTCAAATTAGATCTATCTGAATTAGTATAAAGGCTGTTTTACTTTCTTCAATATGATGTCCATAATTTCAAAATATTTTAAGATATTCTCATTATAAGATCTAACACATATTCACTTTTTTGTGTTAGTACAAACTTGGTAATCATGACTATGTCATAACAAATTATTCAACCACTGACTGCAGAGCTGGTAGAAATTCAACTTCTCTCAACAAATATTTAATTCTTACATATGATCATTAGCTATACACATTCCAAACAGTCTATTGTGAATTGACCTTAGATTCCACTTATAAAAGATATCTAAAATAGTTAAACTCATAGAAAGCATGAAGCATAAAGGTGGTTGCCACCAGCAAAGTGAAGTGGGGTGTTGCTGTTCAATTTGTGTAAAGTTACAGTATGCAAGAAGAAAAAGTTCGAGACATCTGACCTACACTACTGTGCCTAGAGGTAAAAATACTGTACAGTGCACTTAACCTGTTTTAAGAGTGTAAATCTTATGGAGCATTTGTGTGTGTGTGTGTGTGTGTGTGTGCGCGTGTGTGTGTGAGTGTGTGTGTGTGTGTTTTACCACAGTTAAAAATATGTTTGTTTCTTTACTACGTGATTTTTGGTGCTAATATCCATCACAAATCTCTAAGAGAGAGCAGAATATGTTCCTCCCTCTCTTGATAATACAATCCTTTTCCACAATGTATCTCAAAGTAAAACAAATTTGAGAAATGTTAATCTAGCCATTGCTTCTCAGAGTATGATCCTTGACAAGCAGCGTAGGTATGATTTGGGAGCTCATTAGATATGTAAAATCTCAGTTGCCAATCATATCTACTAAAACAGATTCTGTATTTGAGCAATATTCTCAGATATTGTGCCTCCCCAGGGTCACATTAAATTTTGTGAATCACCAAAATAGGCTACATCACAAGAATTGCAGCTAAATCTAGGCTTACTGTTTTATTTGCATTCATACTATCTGTCACTCTGAAACCATTAGCCCATCAATAAGCACCTGTTACCACTGTTCCATAATTCACTGGAAAACAATTGTCACTGGCTTTCTCTTAGAAATATTTTATAAGACTGGTAAACAATTAAAAGTTAACCTGTGCTTATACTTATGCATCTATAGTTTTATTTCATTTTGTCATTCAGTTTGGGTGGTATTCTATTTAGTATACTAACATTTGCAGCTGTTTGAAATTACTTTTATTCTTACTCCAAGGAAAACAGAATAACATAAATATGGTGAATCAATTATTAATGACCAATGATCAACTAGAAAATAGGATCATGTTCTTGTAGTAGGACTAGATAAGACCTATTAAAAGAAAAAATAAATACAACAACAAAAACAAAACCAAAAAATAAAAATAAATCATGAGACAGAACTTAGAAACATACTCAGGTATTACAATTATTTTTTATAATTTTAATTGTGTAGACATGAGGTCTCATTATGTTACCCAGACTGGTCTTGAATTCTTGGCCTCAAGCAATCCTCCTGCCTCAACCTTCCAAAGCTCTAGGATAATAGGCATGAGCCTCCATGTCCAGTCTAGGTATTATAATTCCATCTTGGTTCTTATTTAATAACTAACACATTTGAAAAAAGAATTTATAAAATTATTTCAGTTTGGAGAAATATTACAAAATCAATGGCCTGTATATCTCACCTGAGACATCAGCATGAAATGTAAAATATCGCTACAGGTAGAAATCCTAAGCTTTCCAAAATATCCTATTTTATTTCAGATTCTTTATATTGACATAAACTTTCTCAATATATGTTCATTTTTCAAATTAAAAACAAATTAGAATTGTCCTGACATTGGTGAAAGTAAATCATACAGTAATTAACTATGGAATCAGAAATTATATACTTTTCAGAGAAGATGGAGAATCTAAAATTATCAAATCTGATAACTTTGTTCCGATAATAGTGAAAATAACTTGAAAACACAATGTTTCATTTACTAAGTCAATCTGTGGGTCAGTAAATTTATATTTCTATAGATCTATACTTATTTCACATGATTGGCATTTAAATTATTTCAGAAAGATTACTTTTAAATCTCTCATAATCACTTTATGTGTATTAATTAAACCCCTATATGTGCCTTAACAAGTGAAAATAAGTACCAAATTAATGAGCCAGCTTTTACTTATACTTCAGCTTTAAAGTTGTTTGTTTTTGTTACGGTTTGTCACTGGTTCATAAAACTTGATTTATTTTTGTGAAATGAAAAACATAAAACTTAAGCAAACTCATGCTTCAAACTTTATATTTGTACTTCACAGGGCTAAAGGTAAATCAAATTTTACACACAACATCTGTAATTGTATTCTAATAGATATCTCAAATTTAACATATCCACAACAGAACTACTGATTTCCAAGCATAATTTTGCTCCCCTCAAACTTTTCCCCATAAATTACAACTTCTTTTTTTGAGGTACTCAAGACAAACGATATCTAATTATTGTTTTAATATAATCTTTACATTAAATTAATTATTATAACTTAATAGAGTTATTGACCCCTCTTATTTTTCTCACACTCTACAGCCCATCCACAAGATAGTCTTCAAAACATCTACAGAATCCAACCACTACTCTCCATCCTGCTGGGATCATTAATCTGATCCGATCCATGATGATCTGTGAAAAAATGTCAGTAGCTTCCTCACGACCTGCCTGTTTCAATCCTGGCTCTTATGATCTGATTTCAAATCAACAGTCTGTCTGATCCTGTTCATGTATAAATCAGAGTTTATCACATCTTGGCTCTAAAGTCTTCAAAGCTCAAATTACAGGATGGTCTTTGCAGGAACAAAAAGTTCTTACACTGTCTGTCCTCCTACTGCATCCTTAAGCTAAACTCTTTGGAGATTCCTCTCACTCATTCCATTGCAGCAACACTGGCCTTCTTGTTGTTTCTTGAACATTCCAGGCAAGTTCAATTAGTGCTCTGTTACTCTCTTTTCCTGTAACAATCCGCCCCTAAATGTTCATAAGACCCACATCTTCACTTTTTTCAAGTCTTATCTAAGTAAAATAGAAACCACTAGCCTTCAACAGAAGCAATACCTAATCCCTTTACCTTGTTCATTTTTCTTTATTTAATGTATTATCGTAAGTATATTACTTCATTTACTTTCTATCTCTGTCACGCAGAGTTAAGCTCTACAAAGGCAGGAACTCAGTCTGTTTAATCTCTGCTATATTCCCACTGATTAATAGAGATAGACATGTATTCGGTGATCAATTAGTATTTATTGGATAAATGAATATTTCTTGTCAAGTGTATACAGGATGATGAAATATGAGATTGGTTATAAACACTTTTAAGACCTTGGGTTTTGGAGTCAAAGCTATTTTAAAATCTGACATTATGCCATGCTACTTTTATGATATTGGAAAACTCTTTAATGTTAACTTTTCTCATTTGTTAAATAAAGACAAATATTAATGACTAGAGCATAGCATTATTGTGCAGACTAAAAGAGATAATAGACAAAGAGAACTAAGTTTAGTAAACTCTTAACTTAATGTTAATGATTAGTAGTGGTAATAGCTGATACATGCAAGAACCCGTGAAAGGATTCTCAGGCAATTTTATTCCTATGAATTACAATTTTTGGAAAGTCTAGGTTTCATAGAATAAGGTTTTGTTATCAAAATATAAGTAGTATCATTCTTACTAGGTTAAAATAGTTACCTAACTGCAATTTATTTATTCACTATTTTTATTTTATTTTATTTTAAAGATGTGGGGTACAGGTCAGTATTAATTACACAACTAGGCTGTATGTAGGTAACATTTATTTTTAAATTTTATTTATTTACTTATTTTTATTTTTTTGAGTTAGAGTCTTTCTCTGTCACCCAGACTTGAGTGCAGTGTCACCGCAACCTCGACCTGCTGGGGCTCAGGCAATCCTTCCACCTCAGCCTTTCAGATAGCTGGAACCACAGGTGTGCGCCACTGCGTCTGCCTAATTTTTTTTTGTTGTTGTTGATTTATTGTAGTGATGAGGTCTCACCACGTTGCTCATGCTGGTCTCGAATCCCTGAGTTCAGGCAATCCTCTCATCTCCGCCTCCCCAAATGCTGGAATTACAGGCCTCAGCCACAGTGCCCGGCAGAAGTTAACTATTTTAATTTCAATTATGGCCTTTTAAAAAAAATTACCTTATGCATCTGGCCCTGTAGAATATAAACGTGTGTCCATTTCTAGAAGCTCATTGCACAGCAAGGGTAATAAAACATGAGCAGATATAACAATGGTGTAATATATAGCATAATAAAGTGCAGAGAAAATGCTGCTGGCATTAGACAACTGTGTCTGGCTAAAGATTTATTCATTTGGCAAATACATAAAGTGATACACATGCTGAACATGGATCGAGGAACACACAAATGAGCAAGACAAAACCATTGCTCTTCGATGCTTGTATTCTGAGACTTGTATTCTAATGTAGAACTGGATAGCTTTCTTTACTCAGCTATTTAATATTATTGAAGGCATAATTTATGCCAAGCAGGCACTCAGGATTGAGGACAAAATGAAGATAAATGACACTGATCTCATGGAGAAGGTTACATTTGAATTAAAGTTGAAGGTCAAATAGAGAGTAGGGAGGGCATTCTAGGGCTAAGTGAAATGTCTCAAAGTGACACAAAGGTAGAGTTTTCCAAAAAGAAAAAAAGTACGATATGGAAATGTGACAAATCATATTAGGTTAGCATCAAAGTCTATGGATTTTTGTTGATCTGTTTGCTTGTTTGGTGATGAAACATGACAGGAAAGTAGTGATTTAATAAGAGCTATCTGAGGGCAATATGTATGGAATGAGTTAATATGGTAAAATGTTAAAATGGGAAGACTGGTTGAAGACTGTTGGAGTAGACTTAATTGATATATAATAAGGTCTATCAAAAGGAAATGATTTTAAGATAGATTTGAAAGGTAGCTACAAATTTATATGTCAAAATTGTCTAGTAGTTTAAGTAATCAATGCCATTGGATTTGCCATCTCCTCAGATATAGAAAGAAAAACAGAGATTTCACTAATGTTATTCTAGTATTTTGTTTAAATTTATTAACTCTACAGAAGAATTCAGCTGATTCATACATAATGCTTGCTTAAGAAATAATCACAATTAATTTTAAGAATCAATAGAAGTATCCTTTTAGTCGGGTTGGATAACAGTTTTCCCCTGGTAATAGAAAAATCTTAAAGAACTGAGAATGCTGCAATAGAAAAATTATAACGTTTTCTTCATTTTATCTTTTTTCTTGAAACTCATTAAATAGTAAAAGCTGGCATTGTGTCTATTACAATAAAGTGTCTTGTATTGCAAATAAGTCAAGCTAAGACCTGTGGGTTTTCTTTATGTCATTTGTCATGAAAGCTCTCTAGAATACATACACACACACACACACACACACACATATATATGCATATATATACATACATACATATAGATAGATGTGTCTTGTTTTGCAACAAGTCACAGAAGGTATTTAAATGGGAGTTCAAGCTTCTTCATGTGAGGCAGTGATAGTGAAAAGATGAAAGTTCACATGATACCACCCATAGGAGTGCTAATTCAGACTCCCAACCTCAGCTTCAATCAGAAAAATCACAAGATTTAGTTGCACTTATGTTCATTATCTATGTGCTGCACATTGAAAATAATTGCTGAATCAATTAGCATCAGATCAGAGAGCATGAAATTAAGGACACAAATAAAGTGAGTTGCAACATGGTAAATTAAAACAAGTTGAAGACTTCCTAGGTTGAACATCAATAGCTACGTTTACAAAGGGGGAATATAGTTTCAAATCATATGAAATCAAAAGTAGAAACAAAGAAATATTGTAAGTATTTACATTTTGCTTTACATATATATACATATATGTATATATCCATGTATATATGTGCAGCCTCATGATGAGTAGTGACATCAATCAGATTATTTGACTAGAAGACTGGAAATTTAAACTGTCTTCTCAACCACAGTACCATTTTTTAGACCGTAATTCTCAAAATCTCGATATGCTCATTTGTTGAATTTAACATTAGCTTCTAAAAATAAAGTTTTCGAATAGGTATAAAATGTATGAGGAATTTAATATAAAAGGTTGTCTTAGTGTATCTCAGTCAGAACCCATTCAAATAAAACAAGTTCTGTAATAAATCAAGTGTCTGTAGGTGTATTTTCACATCACATCCTTATTTTAAATAGTCCCATGAATTCATCAAAGGATATAATTGTCGTAAAACATTTTTATTTATTTTATCCCACTCAACAATATGCTTTTTTTCCTTATCTCATGCCTGCTTCTCTTTTGTCTCTGCACCCCTCCCCCACCTTACTTTACCAATCTATTTTTTCAGGTAAGATCTCAGATGCCCTTTTTGCTTCAGTGATGCCTTCTCTGGATTGCCATCCAGGGAATAATAATGTATGACTATGTGAAGAACTTCAGAAAGAAACATATATAAGTTTTGAAGAAACCCACATGTCTGCAGGCTATTTTATTCCTTTGCTACATTCCTCTATAAGCATCTTTACTAGAGATGTGTATCTCTTTGAGGCACAGAGAACAGAGAAAGAAAATATCCCAGAAATACAAGCTGATTCAAATTTCACTCAATCATCAGGATTCTTTTTGGTATGGTCTTCTTCTGGCACTTGTGATAGGTTTCTGCATTCTCATCTATGAACTATTGTGATTGAATCATGATTTAGGAATTAACCTGTTATTTCTAGGTAAAAATAATTACCTTGTTAAGACTGGGAAGGTATTTTGTTGTATTTCTTTTGTTCTCTTCATTGTGAAAAGGTTTTGTTGTTGCTGTAATTTTGTTTTTGTTTTCACACTTAAAAGCTAACTGGTACAAATTCATTCTCAATGAACTGAAATCACTTATTAGGTTAAGAGCATTTGTTGAATACACATTGCTTGTATACACATTTGACATATATAATTTAAAACTTTAATAAAAACTGAAAATGCTTAAAACAAAGGGAGTAGAGAATAACCTGTGCCAAAGTTTCTAGATGACTTTTGGTAAGAGATATATAGGGCATTATGGATAAAGGAAGAAATCAGAACACACAGGAATTATTTTTTTTAAGGAATGAACAAAAAGATAATGAAGACTTCAGTTATGTGCCATTTACTTGATTGAAGGATTGAAAAATGATTCAAATTCCTTTTATTGGTAGACTTAACACACGAACACATTTATAAGACACCTACAAACTTAAAGAGATGTGATATTTTAAATATTTCTGAGTGAACACTAGATTGCTATAACAGAATATAATAATAATAATAATTAGTTGCAAGGAACTTTCCCTATCTTCTGAAGCTATTGCTTTCCCTAGAACTATTAAGATATCTTTAAAAATGAATAAAATAAATGCATCGAATTATGAAATACTACTTAAAAGGTGGCATTACTATGGTTATAGTAATCCTATTACACGTTAAACTTCAATGCCTCAATCAAAACTTTGAAGTCAATATTTCATTAGGATAAAAAGTGAAAGAGCCAGTAGAAAGAAAATGCTGATTCCTTTGCTGCTTCTTTTATCTGAATACATTTTTTCCTGGCACTGAATTCAAAGCAAATGGGTCAGTATATATGTTTTGAAAAATAATACATAAAAATTCAGGTTCATTGAAAATCTGCTTCAACAAAATTCTACTAATATACTGGAAAAATATTAAGATTAGAGAAATTAATATATTACTATGTTTAGTTTCTTTTTAGCATAAAATGAATAATAATCTAGAAAGATAGTCATCATATGCACACACACATGCATACTTTGACATGATACTTACTTTTGGTCACAACACCCTCTAAATGGATGATGTTAGGATGATCAAACTGTCCCATGATACTTGCTTCACCTAGGAAGTCTCTGCGTTGTTTTTCAGTATAGCCTACTTTCAGGGTTTTGATAGCCACAGGTAATTCTCTTTTCCCTGGTAGTTTCAAACGTCCACTACAAACTTCACCAAATTCACCTTATGATAAAGATGGAAAAAACACATAAATTTATCTGAAATTATTGCTCTAATAATACTATAATGCATTGTTAGAGTACCAAAAAAGAGTTGAAAAGGGGAGTTCAAAATTAATTATCAATGTTAGTAGAAATAAATGGTACGTTGGGAAAAGCCATCTGCAGATAAAACACTTTGAGGGTTAGTAGTTTCATCTGTCTCACCTACGCAAGACTAAATGACAATGTTACTAAGAAAAAAATGAAAAGCAATTGATTAAAAGTCACTTTTTCTTCAATCTCTTTCTACTGTAGTAGTACTATTAATTAGAAAAGTAGAGAAGGTCATAGCTAGAAAAAAATAAAAACAATTTAAAGGCAGAGATGTAAATACAGAATTATGTAAACACTTTTGAATATTAAAAATTACTAAATGTATATGTGTGCATATGTACACACATACACACACACACAAATAGATAATGTTTCACCACTTATCTATTTGGAAATTGGTTTTGCTAGTTTTTTTTTTTATTTTCATAAACCAGATATTTGCTGGTTTAAGCATTAGCTATACAAAAGACTGCATTAAAATGTGATTAACTATATACCACTTTGAATGCAAGCCAATTACAAAAGATTAAAAACATTGTGTGTTAAATAAGGACATTGCTATATTACATTCTAGACTACAAATAAAAGTTAAAAGTCAGAGTTAAACACATACCTGCCCCAATAACTCTTTCAATGGTGATACATGAAGCTTCTATCTCCTTGGCAAATTCATGGACAGCTTGATTGGGATCCTCATAGGTATGTGGATCAATGTAAGTTCTTACTCCTGGCAGTTTAACTGTAAAAATAAATGGGCATTAAATTAGAAGTGGTTGTGATGGATGAGCAAAATTATTAACTTTATTAATATGCTAGTATAGCTTAAACCTCTGATTCCTAGAAGAAGCTGAGCTGCAGGATAGGCCCTCTCTAGAGTCACGAGATTCATTTCTACAGATGTATCACTTTTATAACTTTATTTTTTTAAGATAGATAGATAGATAGATAGATAGATTTATTTATTTGAGTTGGAGCCTCACTCTGTCTCCCAGACTGGAATACAGTGGCATGCTCACAGTCACTGCAGTCTCGACCAGTTTGGCTCAGGCGATCCTTCAGCCTCAGCCTTCCAAGTAGCTGAAACTACAGGTATGCGCCACCATGCCCAGCTAATTTTTCTTGATTTATTGTAGAGATGAAGTCTCGCCAAGTTGTCCAGAACTCGTTGGCTCAGGGAGTCCTCTCACTTTGGCCTCCCAAAGTGCTGGGATTATAGGCATGAGTCACCGCACCTGGCCTATTTTTGTAACTTAAAAAATCTAGATTGTTGGCATGCACCAAAAAATGCATGAATGATGACATATCCAAATACATACATATTTCAGTGACAGTATTCAGAGAGCATCTGAGGCAAATTATAAACATTTTGTTTATTAAACTGGACAGTAAAATACTAGTGTTTTATTTGATAGTTTGTTATTCTCTTTCATTTAGAAATATCGTCCCAGATTGTTCATTAAAATTTTGCAAAAAATAATTGAAAATTACTTTTCAGGTGGTATGATGCAGTAAGAATGATCTAGGAGTCAAAATGAAAAGTTTTACTTCTCACTCCACTTTTGTCACTGCTTGACATATACAAAACTCTCATGTCCTTAGGAGTTTAAAATTACCATGAACACCCTCATAGTGTTTTTGGAGATAAAAAATATTAAATAAGATAGAACTTGAGATGGACTCAATGCTTTGTAGCACAAGTTACAGGTTTAATGATTTTGACTTTTTTGGTCATGGTAGAGTGACAAAAACAAAAGAAACTCACACTGTACTATTCATGGAAAAGTGGACATATTAAAAGGCCATAATTAGACCTCATTTGAGCTGATTTTTAAAGCTCTTTATTAAAACTTGATTTTATAAATTTTTAAAAAGCACAATCTTTTTAAAGTCATTTGAACCAAGGTTGCTGCTACAGGAGGAAAAATATCTTAAAAATTATATTCATTTAAACTGGTGGTGCTATTTAATGATAGATTTCTACTCATTGTGTTGCTAGGAATTAGAATTGTTAGCTTGGAAATTTGGTCTAAAATATAATTTTTTTATGTTAAGCAAAAATTTTAATGACTATTATAAAAGTATTCTTTGAAGAACTGAATAAACCATCCAGCTGTTACCTAGCACCAGCCAGCAACACCCAACTCACATTCTTTATTGGAATGTAACAGAACAAATAATTTGCATAAAACAATATTTTTGGTCAGTTATCTGATTACTTTTACCTTGGAAAAACTAAAATCACAATAAAGTAGCCCCTATTTTGTTTTGTTTTTATTTTTCACAATTTGCTTACTGTGCCCATTATGAAAATGCATCTTTTCCTCTTCTGGATCTTGCTTTGCTTTGCTGTAGCCACACCGCCTGGAACAAAGTAAGTGAGAATTAGCCACATCTGAAAGTGGTGAATCAAATACATCAAGCCTAAAAGCACAGAACATAATTTAAATTGTCGCAACCCTAAACAGATTTTCATACTAGCAGTTTGGAGTAACACCAACACTCCTTCTTAATAAAACCTATTTCCCTACTCAGTATTCCTCACTCTCAGCAAATAATCTTGCCTAGATTACACTATACCTGAAGCCATCCAAACCTACTTTTGAACTTCCCTTCACCAAGTTCCATGTACCAGACAATGTTCTGCTCTTTCCCGTTTTTACTTTTTTTCTCTTGCCAGCTCAGAGGTCACCTTCTTTCTCTAGATGTTGCCCCAAAGTGAAGATGACTGAATAGCCTCCCATCCTCAGCATCCTGCTCAATTGATTTTTGTTTTTTCTCTCTTCCATTAAAGTCTTTGGTTGGTCCATTTTTGACCCACATCCACTCAGATCTCTATGAAATTCAACACAAACTCCAAAGCTTCTCAAGCACACTTTTCAAACTGTTATCTCTCCTCTTTTTCTCAACTTTCCACAAATTTGCAAGTCCTTGCAAACTGCTTTTATTACTGACAAAAATCTGTCCTGAGATTCACAAATGCCATCTTAACTTCTAAACATGATGACTTTATTTTAGTTTTTAATTATTCTTGATGGACTAAAATCCCTAACTACTTTTCTGATGCTCTTTTCTCCTCTCTACATTCAGGTATGGACATTTTCATAGGTTGTCCACATGGACTTCTGTGGTTCTCTCCTCTCAACCTATTCATTTCTAGCAGTTTAATTAACAACTCCACTGCTCTGATTTAATTTGTTTTGAGAGCTATTATTTCTGATTTCTTTTATAGGGATACTTCACTGACATTCAAACTTAGTGGACCTAAAAATGAAATCAGTGTATTTTTCCTTACTTCTATTAACCATGATCAGCCTTCTTTTTCTGTTAATAATACCAAAACTGCCCTTAGTTCCTTAAAAACAAAGCCTTATACTTCTGTCTTTCACAAGAAATTGCCATATCTCAAGAATTATACAAAGTATATGTCTTACGATCCAGCTCTTCCTTTTGATAACTTCCATTATTTTCTCAATTAAGGCCTGTTATTTTTCATCTGGATTACCCTAAGTGCCTTCAAAATGATGCCCCTCCACTCTATAACTCCATTCTTTCACTATACTAGACATGGCTATAGCCAAATTACTCTGTGTAAGGTATTTGTATATTGCATTAGCTGCATACTGCAAAATCTTTTATAAAAGTAAGATAAAGATTTCTAAATATAGCGCTAGCACACAATTCTTGCCTCAATTCCAATTGTTCATATTCAAATGTACTAAACTGTCTCCCAAATATCTCAAAGATAATTTCTGCATGCTTCCATACATTTCACATATTGGTCCTTCATCAAGAATGTTCTTACTGATAATTTCCAACAGAGTACAGTTCTATTTTTGCTTTCTTTACATTTTCTCTCTGAAACTCTAACTTAATGTAATATTTTCCATTCTGAGTAAAATAGCTTTCTGTTCCCCCTTCATGATTTGATTCCCACTTTACAATACAGCATGGTCTTTTGAGTTTTTTTTTTTTTTTTTTTTTGCTTTCTTATTACTTTTCAGCTTCTTGAATGGCAGCAACTAGCGTTCGTTTAAAAATTTATGCAGTGACCTAACTACTGACTCAGAGTTGATACTAAAGAGATTTGTCACACTGATGAATGAATAAATGAATGAGTGAATGATATTTTGATTGTGTCTACACAATGACAGGTGTTTGGAGCGAGAATATGGTGATGAATACTGAGTTGATGATTAACCATACAACATTAAACAACCGGCTAAAATAAAAATATTTAAATTAGATTTAGTGAAACTCCAAGAAAGCGCTTTTACTATTCATAAGCTCCCACCACAACACTGAGTTTGTTAAAAACAAAATTTCCATTTATTTCTGCATTAAGAAATTACAGCCAAAATGATAGACTGGCAAAATATTTTCATTGCAAAGTTCTTTGAAAAATACGGTGTGAGATAAATCAAGGATCTATTAAGCATGTACTAACAGAGATTGTTCTTTGGTTATATATTCTAGGATACTTTTCAAATATGTGTATATTTTGATAAAAATAGAAAATATTGTTGTTTTCTAGTGAGAAATTGCATATATATTACAAAAATGGTCAGAACAACCTGTCTTTATGTCTTTTTAAAAAATTTTAATCATGTTAAAGAACTGGTAATTTATTAGTAAAATACTGTGAGTAAATTTTTCATAAACTTGAAGTAATATACCTAATACATATAGCATTCTTGGGTGAGGAAAAATGCACATCAGTAATCTGGTAACTTTTTAAATCTGATTCATAACACTTGGATGCATTTGTCATTCAAGGGGTCTTTAGGTATCTCAAATAACCTCATACCCGTGAAATGGAGAGAATAAACAAATACAGGAAATCATACTGAAATTATATTTGGTCTATTCAATCTAGGATTTAAACTGTTTTAATAAATTGTTCATGATTTTCTAGAAATTACATTATTCTTTCAATCTTTAATGCATGTGTCTCTAGAAAGAGCAGTTATTAATATTTATTTTAAACAATGTCCTAAGAACAATTTTGCAAAATTGTCTTGAGATTTATGTTATTTAAATAATACTGACCAAAAAAAAAAAAAAACTTTGTTAAAGAAATTCTACAGAGACTTAAAACCTGTAGATGTTCTTACAGTTTGCGTTAGAAAACAAACATCCATTCTACTTTCAACCTTTCCACCTTCAAATAAATAAATAATAAATTTTCAAAAAAATTATATCCTAAAATAGCCTTTATCATTAAATAAGTCTCATGGATATTTAAATTGCATGCAAATTCCTCATATGAAAATGGAAATAGAACTTTGGATCTCACAAAAAAAAAAAAAAAAAAAAAAGATTTGGTGAGGAGCAGTTAACATTTTATTACCTAGGGTGAGTGTCCGGAGGGCAGTAGAGAGTCCGGAGGACAGTAGAAAGGAGTTATTTTTGACAATGGACATCTCTGGAGTCCTATTACATATACGGCTGCATGTCACATTAACATTTACAATTAAGTTCTGGAACCCCCCAAAAGCATCATTAAAACAAGCTTCAACAAGATACAACAAGTAAAGCAGCTGGCAAAGACTGGCACTCAGGCAGTGGTTCAGCCTCACTGACAAAGTATAGCAGGAAGCCTGTTCACTCAGTGTCATGCTTTGTACCTGCTTCAGATGCATAATTTTAACCAAACAGTCAATAAATATGTCATTGTGTATGTAAATTATGCCTCCTACCTTCTGGGAATTTTGTCTTTTTTTCTGAATGAAAAAAGAAGCAGTTTTTTTTTTTTTCATTTTGCTTCATATAACAAAGATAATGAGCTCTGAAATGATTATACTAAAAATACCCGTGGTGTTTGTACTTAGAGGAATCATCTTCTAATCATTTATACTCATGTCCTTCTAGAAAACTATGTGGTTTTATTTTTAAAACCACAGAATTTGGATATGAGAAATTATATGTAGGCATAAACCATATTCATTCATTAATGTTTATTAAAAAGTCCTAGATAGATACTTGATATGTAAATATAGCAATGACTTTGTGGGTGATTTAGAAACTAATTCATTTTCTCCCATGACAATTCTAAGTAGTTAAGTAACTTATCTCTGGTAACAATAATTCAGAACCTCAAAACTTGACTACTGTCATAACTTCTGAATTTGGACATTTGAAATTTCCATAACACATAATATAATAAACAATAATCTTTATGTAGGGATGGGGTGCCAATTAATAATTAAGTTGTTGGTATAAATTGGAGTTTGATAATAAATTTTGGATATGAATGCTAAGCACTCAGGAGTACCAAGTAATGTACAGAAGCGATAATTTTTTAAATGGTACCCGTGTGGCCAGTGAGGAAAGATGAATGAATGGAGCAGCCAAAAGAGAGTGTAAATCATTGCTCAACAATAATCCCCACGCAATCAGGTTTTTCCATTGTTTTAGCCTACAGAAATGAACACAATATTTTTTTCACCTTAATCTAAATAAGGTCAGCTGGGATAAAATAGCAGAAGTGGTTTTGCACTGCTAATTTCTTTAAAAGAGTCACACACAGCGGCTCATGCCTGTAATCCCAGCACTTTGGGAGGCTGAGACAGGAGGATTGCTTGAGCCCAGTTCAAGACCAGCCTGTACAACAGAGTGGGATCTTGTCTCTACAAAAAGAAAAAAAATATATTAGCAGGGTGTGGTGGCATGTGCTGTAGTCACAGTTACTTCGGGGACTGAGGCAAAGAGTAACATGAGCCCAGGTAGTTGAGGCTGCAGTGAACCGTGATCATGCCACTGCACTCCAACCTGAGTGACAGAGTAAGACCCCCAACTCAAAAAAAAAAAAAAAAGAGTGAGAATATGCAGTGCCTAACTGCTTATTTTTCTACTTATATACGGATTAAGTAATGCTTTTTAGCCAGGCATGGTGGCTCAAACCTGTAGTCCCAACAATTTAGGAGGCCAACGAGAGAGGATAGCCTGAAATCAGGGGTTTGAGACCAGCGTGGGCAACTTGGTGAGACCTCGTCTCTACAATAAATCAAAATATTCCCAGAGGAACTCAAATCATTCTATAAAAAAGATACTTGCACACACACGTTTTTTGCAGCTCTATTCACAATAGCCACAACATGGAACCTACCATGCTGCCCACTGAAGTTGGACTGAATAAAAAAAATGTGGCACATATACACAATGGACTATGATGCAGGCATAAAGAAAGACAAACATATGGACTTTGAAGCAACTTGGATAGATTTAGAGTCTGTCATACTCAGTAATCTAACACAGAAAAAAAGAACAGAGTACCATATGTTCTTATGCATAATGAATATTTGCATATCTCACTCTGAATTGTACCCCACATCTTTAATATTAAAAAAAAAATTTGAAAGTTAGAAAAAAAAAAAAACCGGGTGTGGTAGCATGTGCCTGTAGTTTCAGCTACTTGGAAGGCTGAGGCAGAAGGATCACCTGAGCCCAGCTGTTCGAGTCTGCAGTGGCTGTGAGCATGCCACTGTACTCCAGCCTGGGCAACAGAGTGGGACTCTGACTCAAAAAACAACAACAACAAAGAGAAATGCTTTTCCTACACATTAAAGCAAAGATATTCAAAAGACAACAATTTACGGCAATCACTTACATCAATATAAGATATTAGAAAATAAAAATTCTTAATCTATTAAGTCCACAGTTCTTCATATATGCATACTGCCTTGTTCTGACATAACAATTACCTCAACCATTGCATAATGTTGTATTTAAATAATTTTATTGCTGGAATCTTAAAAAAGAATGTTACAGCTTTTTGAAAAATACTTTGGTTTTTTTTTAATGTCAGGATTCCTTTCAACTAAACAAAGGTAATTTTGATAAAACTTGGCTTCATAAAATAAAGAATATTAGGTTATCAATATATCTAACAATAATGGAATAGATTGCATTGTTTTATGGGACAGTATACTTCAATAAGAATACAAATGGATATGCAATAAAATTTGTCATTGAATATTTAGGCAGTCTTGCTAGCAGAACCTTATGATTCTTTATCCAGATTTTTCTCATTTGTAACACCAGGCTACTGGGATTTTGAGTTCATTATAAGTAGATTTAAGTTAGACAAAAATTGCAAGTAATAAATTACTACTTACTAAAAATTCTAAGACATACCTCTAGAAAGAAATGTACTCATGTTGAAAAGCACACTCTCCTTGGATATGAGAATGATGTGAGATTATACCACACAAAAAGAGGGCATAGTTGTCTGGGTTCTCACCTCACATTTGAACATGGGTACTAACCGCCTTATAAATAGTAGGTAATTTCCTATTCTTTTAAAACTATCTCATGGATGCCACCATTAGAATTTTCAACCTAAGCAGGCCCATTAATATCCTCTGTAGTTTGAGGTTTCATAGTTATTTGTAGGAAGAATATTTTAGAGCAGTTCATGGTTGTAGTTTACATAGCAAGTCTTCAGGTGAAATTCAGTGTGGTTTATATACATTTCAAACAACTCTCACTTCTGCCTGCCACAAAGCATATTAAATAGACATCTAGAATTATTACAAAGAGATGGTTTTATTCTTTATTCCATTCTTCTGAGTTGTAAAATGGGAGAGTGCTTCCATATACCTCCCTGGCAGATAGCTTTTAAAAACAAGTAAAATAACTTTAGCAAGATATCTGCGAAAATAACGTTTTCTTACTTTATATTTCAAAAATCTTACAGTTAATATAAAAAAGAAAATAGTTTATCAACAAATTAGAATAATAGTTAACGGTTCAAAAAGATTCATGATCATTTTTGCCAGAGACATTTGTTTTGTTTTTGTTTTATTTTTAATCTCTGCATTATGAAATGTGCTAGAGCTCATCTCTTGTGTCTCTAATAAAAACATTTTTAAAATTCAAAAAATGAATTTCTTCAAAAAATGAGACTGATTTCTAAATATTACTGAATATATAAATGAAAAAAAATAACATTTATATTTTCAAAATAGTGACTCCTTTTCCTTTGCCACTTTAACTACTCAGAAGATGTAATAAATAAAATGGAAACGCTGGAAAATATAAAAATTAATGGATAAAAAAATCTGATATATGTCTGAATTTAAGAAGTGGCTACTTTGAGATTATAGGATATCTCAGATGAATTTATAATAAAAATTATGCTATAAATATATATTGGTTTGTGTAAGCACAAGTGAATATTCATGGATAAAGGGTAATATTAATGTGTGTACTATATTCTAGTACACACATTAATATCTTATTTATATTAAAACTACCCACTGAAAACTGGTTGTTTGTAAAATAATTTTTTTAGAAGTGAAACAAGCTGGGCTCGGTGGCTCAGCCTGTAATCCTGCGCCTTGGGAGGCTGAGGTGAGTGGATTGCCTGAGCCCGCGGGTTCGAGACCCGCCTGGGCAGGTGAAACTTCATCTCTACAATAAATCAAAAAATTAGCCGGGCGTGGTAGTGCGCGCCTGTAATTCCGGCTACTCGGAAGGCTGAGGTGGAAGGATCGCCGGAGCCCAGCAGGTCGAGG
>CAUYQG010104639.1:0-15504 GCA_963574415.1 Tarsius wallacei | reverse complement strand
CCTCAGCCTTCCAAGTAGGTGGAACTACAGGCGCGCGCTACCACGCCCGGCTAATTTTTTGATTTATTGTAGAGATGAGGTCTCACTTGCCCAGGCGGGTCTCGAACCCGCAGGCTCAGGCAATCCACTCACCTCAGCCTCCCAAAGGCGCAGGATTACAGGCTGAGCCACCGAGCCCGGCACCTCGTTCATTTTTATATTGCATGGGCCTGGCAAATCAGTCAGAGGGATGGATAAGAGACAGTGAAGACAGCAAGCTGTCAATGGAGCTCCAATACTTCCTAGGCTGGTATTAATACACAACTGTCGAATTTTTGAAATGATTTCTAAAATTGATTAAAAAACTAATTGTGATTGCAAAACCAGGTAATCCTTGTTGCACAAATATATATTTAGTAGTTGGGTCAAGCAAGCATTTACAAAGATACATTTAAAAGATACCACATTACTCATGAAGCATTTTCAAAAGCTTCTAGGAGCTGCTAATTTTTAAAGAAGCATGTAGGAAGCATCCCAGAGTCACTATTGCACTTCTTCAAGGTCATTGCACAAATACTCACAGCCTTCATGAGGACCAACACACACGTGATGGATGACACGGGGCAAGTCATTTGACCTCTTTGTCCTTTAGTGTCTTCTGTAAACTGGGGCTGGGACAGCATCTGCCACACAGGGTTGCTGTTAGGATTTGATGAGACGCTCCAATGCTCTCAGCAGTGTCTGGCTGTCACTGAATGTTGGCTATTATTTTAATTATTGTGACGATTCCCACCTCTATAGTAAAACCTCACTATTCTGGTCAGTTGAGGAAAGATCCACCCAAAATTCTAAAAGTCTAAATTATAGGTTTGAAAGTGAAAGCAGTTAACAAAATGCTGCCTCACAGAATTCTATGAGGAGATGGCAGCTATGTTTCCTGAACCAAAATTGAAACCACAGACTTTGACACTGGACTTGACGACGGGGCAGAATAGTCACAATCAGAACTAGCCTGGAAACCAGAATCTAAGGCACGCGCTTTCAGAACAAGTACAGAGCTTATACTTAGAGCATTGATGATCTGTATTTAGACATTTTTTCCAAACATTACTTTTGCTGTTAAGTGTCACCACTAAAATGGTTTTCTGGATCATGCCATGTCCAGCTCCACATGTTTTTTTTAACACAGCACAAGTTACTGGAGACAATGACTGAGTAGGTCACGAGGCAGTCACCCAGGGCCTGTGAGAGCCCAGACCTGTGTTGGCTTGGAGCCAACAGGGAAACAAGGTATTCTCTGCTGGCCAATAGCAACAGCCATGAACTTCCAGTCAGGAATGAAGTCGGCCTAACAGAAAAGCTAGGCTAGCAGTAAGTTTTCCTAGTCTTCTAGGAACTTAGGGCAAAAAGTAGCCTAAACTTAAAAAGACAGAAATGTACACAAAACTAAATGATATTAAAGGTAAGAGACCAGACCAGGTTTAATACTAAGTAATGTTTACTATTGTACTTTATGTGTTATCCTATATTTTAATCTTTAGAAAGATTCTTACGAGGGAGTCAATATTAGTATCTTCCTTTGATCCTTCAGGGAGCCTGAGACTTCAAGAGGTTGCTGTGCAGGTAACAGTTGGTCACCTGGTGGAACCATGCACACCTGGGCAGGTGACCCCGGAGTCCTCATGCTCACCATGAACTAGGATGCACTTAACACGACCAATCTGAGGTCAAACGAATATCTGTAAATACACACAGCCACAGGCTGGCAAAAACTCACTGGGACAGGCAGGATTTAAACATCTAGAGGAGAAAGGGGAAACCGGGGAGACTGTTCACACCAGGCACGAGGGGTTGGAAGGGCCAAGAGGAATGCCTGCCTTTCTGGGTACGGGGGCCATGCCATACCACCTGGGGTCAGTTTCCTTTCCACAGTGTGAAGAGGACAGCAACAGGACTTACCTGACAGCCTGGTGAAAGAGTGTGAAGAGTTAAAACATGGGCAGCACCTACAGCAATATATGGCACCTGGTGAATACGGCGTTTGCTTGATTGCAATTTTCCTTTGAAATCATATGATGGTTTATAACACAATCTAAAGCAGTGGCTCTCAAACTTGAGTGCGCATTGGAATAATCCGAAGGGCTTGTGAAAACGGGTCAGGGGCCTGCCCCAAGTTTCCGATGTGGTAGGTCTGGAGTGGGACCTGCAGATCTGCCTACCTCACAAGTAGACCAGAATGCCATTGGTGCTGGCCCCGAGGACCACACTCTGAGAGCCGCTTAATATGTCTCATTGAAACACTGATCTAAATGCCATGTTAGGGAGTGGCAAGTGGAGCTTTACAACAACTCTATAGTGGGTGACACACATTCACTCACATCTACACTCCCTTGCCAGAAACCATCTGACTCCCTAGGACAGCAGCAAAGGAAGTCCACGGTGGCAGTATATTCACAGCTTTGGGGAAACTGGGTCAACTCAGGGTCAGAAGTAGATTTACTCCAAACCATGTAACCATGGAAGAGGAGCGTGAGGCTGGAAAAATGACGCACCCAAAGCCACCTGTGTGCAGGGGTGGCAAAGCCATGGTCAGTCCTCCGTATTCTGACCCACTGCCATGTGCTCTTTCCACTAGACATCCGAGAGGAAACGGACCACAGCCCCAGGCAGAAGTGGGACCATGCCGGCATGTCTGAGTTCTGCTGGGATGGCACCCTCTGGATTCCTTGGGAAGGTTGGGAGGGCCTCCCTGCTCCTGCATGAACACGCTCCACACGTGGAGAACACGACCCCGCAGAGCTCGCCCATAATCGGCTAACATGCAGCCCACCTCCTCTGCACAGTCCTCCACTTAGGGCCATGCTGACCAGCATGGATATGCTATGCTCAGTTCTTGTGTCCTGTTTCAGTCAGTGTCAACAGACTTCCAGACCTGAGTCATCATTGTATCCTAGGTGGGCATCTTTGCTGTGCTCCAGTTACTTGGAGTCTACAAAAAGGGGGCACCTGCCAGGAAGTGAAGCTTGACCAAGGTCCAGTGTGCCCCTGCTCCTGGGAGGGGACCTTTAGGTCCCTGGAATGTCTCGCTTAACAGAAACGTCTTTGGCCACTAGACACTCTAGCAATATGACTTACGATGGAGGTTTTGATCTGTGCTGTCAGCTCAACCCTCTGGAGGCAAGGGGACTAATGGCACCAGTCTGACCTCCAGGAGGGGCTGATAAGAACTAGGCTCAGGTAGCTCCTCACGTTGGCAGGACTCTGTGCATGTGCTGCCACGTGGTGTGGCTGGTAAGTGAGGATGTCCATGAGGCATGGGGATAGGATGGCTTGCGCAAGGCATGGGGACGGGCCGGCCTGTGTGATGCATGGGGACAGGATGACCAAATCCCCAGTCTGTAGCCACCTGGACACTGCCCCTGCGTCTCTTCCCTTGGTTGAGTCCAGTTGGTCCTTTTAAATCCCTGACCATAAGCACACACGGTCCTGGGTCCTGCACGCTGATCTAGCCACATCCTGAGCATGGGGGAGGTAGGCCATGTATGCAGCCAGCTGGACTGAACATGGGAGGTCCCAGGGACGACCTTGTGGCTGGCTAAGTGAGGGCTAGTTCGCAGGACTGCTCTCCCAGACGGTGCAGTTTGGATAAATCCATCGCAGATATTGCGGACAGAGGATAGCAGAAGTGGAGGCAGGATCTGGGTGTGATTCAAACGGGGACATCTGTGAAATGGTAGGCTTAGGGGCTTGGATCTGGGAAAAGGTAGATTTAGGGGAGTCTCTCCCAGATGGGAGGTAAGAGATCCAAGTTCTGACATAAAAGGTGATTCCTTTGAAGAAAAGTTCTACTTCAGACCTGCTGAGTGAGGCCAGGATAGGAAGACCAGAGGCCAAGACTTCCAACATTTGTCAAGCAGAGTTTTGTAAGAGTTAAAAGTGATAACAGGCCAGGTGCAGTGGCTAATGCCTATAATCCCAAGGTCCAGTGTGCCCCTGCTCCTGGACCTTGGCCACTAGACACTCTAGGCCAAAGAGGGAGGATTGTTTGAGGTCATGAGTTCAAGACCAGCCTAGGCAACATAGTGAGACTCAATCTCTACAAAAAAATCAAAAAATAAGCTGGGTGTGATGGCACATGCCTATAGTCCCAGCTACTCAGGAGGCTGAGGCAGGAGGATTTCCTGAGCCCAGGAGGTCGAGGTTGCGGTGAGCCAACTCCAGCCTGGTTGACAGAGTGAGATCCCAACTCAAAAAAGAGTTGAATGTGGTGATGTGGAAGCATCCTAACATGGCCAAAAGAAAGGGTGAAAAAATAGAAGGCCATAAATAACTGTTGCAGAAAAACAGAGAGCAACCATCACATGCTGAGTTACCCCGAAGTCAAGACTTGCTTGGAATTTTCTCTCTCAGACTTGAAAGTGACCTCAGCTTTTTGATTTGTCACATTTCTATATTCAAAACATTAGCTGGACTTGCAATCCAGTTGTTTATTTTCTGGTGTGTGTCCAAGAGACATTTTGATCCAAAACACTGGGGTGCTTAAGAAAAGCAGTTCACGTGTTTCAACTTCTCCTCAAATTTCCTCCCTTTTCTAGAGACAGGGTCTCTGTCGCCCAGGCAGAGGGGCAGTGGCACAATCACAGCTCACTGCAACCTCAACCTCCAGCGATCCTCCCGCCTTGGCCTCCTAGGCAGCTGGGTCTACAGGTGTGTGCCACTACACCTGGCTAATTTTTTATATTTTTATTTTATAAATGGGGGTCTCGCTATGTTGCCCAGGCGGGTCTCGAATTCCAAGTGATCCTCCCGCCTCGACCTCCCAAAGTGCTGGGACTACGGAGGGCCGCCCTGACCACATTCCTCCCTGTGTCTGCCTCGTCTCTCCACTGCTGACGCCAGGGGTTACACTTTCAAGAAAATGCCATTTTAAAGTGGTGCCCGGCATAGGAGGACGGCCCCAGAGTTCCCTGCGGGGGGACGGTCGTGCCCCAGGGGCCTAGGGGTTGAGGCTCGTGGGGGAACAGGCGCGCCGGACTCCTCGGGTGTGTCGCAGTCGAGCAGGGCGGCGAGGCTGGTTCCCACCTGGATTAGGATGGATCCCACAGGGTCGCAGCTTCCGGCCTCCAGCGCCATGGCCTGGTCCGGAGAGGCTGCCTCAGCAGAGGTTCGGCCTCCGGGAGCTGAAACCTGCGGCTGCGCGCCCATCCCCATGGCAACACCCGCGCGGCCCGGCCGGCTCCATTCCAGGTACAGAGAGGGGCGAGCCACGGCGGCAGGTCAACGCAGCGCATGCGCCGCTCCTCGCCCACCGCCCCCCCCCGCCCCCGACCCCCCCGCCGACGCCGTGGTGCAGCCCGAGGCGGAAGTGGCTCCCGGCGGAAGCGGCGTGGGGCAGTCATGGCCGCTGGTATTCCATGCGCGTTGGTTACCAGCTGCTCCTCCGCCTTCTCCGGAGACCGGCTGGTCCAACGTGAGTAACCTCTAGGGTGTCCGGGCCGCGGCGGGCGACTGCCCCGGCGCCGTGGCCGCTCTTTGGGCTCGTCCCCCGGGCCGGGTCCCCTGCGTCCGTCCCGGCGCCTCCTGCCTCCGGAGGCCTGGGGTTCCTGGGAAACCATGCTGGGGGCCCTTGTCCTGCAGCCCGGCCACGGGGAGCTGAGGGATCCCCTGAAATTACCCCAGAGGCGCTCTGTGGGAAGGGCTGGGGTTGTCGACATTGGAGGTCCCTTGAAATGATCCCAGAGGTGCTCTGTGGAGGGGCTGGGGTTGTTGACATTGGGGTCCCCCTGAGATGACCTCAGAGGCGTTCTGTGGGAGGGGCTGGGGTTGTCGACATTGGGGGTCCCCTGAAGTGACCCCAGAAGTGCTCTGTGGGAGTGGCTGAGGTTGTCGACCTTGGGGTTCCCCTGAGATGACCCCAGAGGTGCTCTGTGGCATGTCCTGGGATTGTCGATATTTGGGATTCCTTGAGATGACCCCAGCGTGCTCCGTGGGAGGGGTGAGTTGTCGATATTGGGGTTTTTGTTGCTATCCCTGCTGCTGTCCTAGAAAGGACATTTGGGTCAGATTCTGGGCGACCCCTAATGTGTGTATTAGGAGACTTCTTGTTAGCCCTGTTCCTCTATGCTAGTTATTCTCGCCTTACCTCAGACCTGGGGTCCCCGCCCACTTTAGTGTTTGGGTGTTGCTCCGCCTCAGGCTTCTGCTTCTGGACCCTCAGAGTGGCTGTCTATCACACAAGTAACTGGTTTAAAAACTCTGGGCAAGGGAGGAGACCAGATTAGTGGAGAGTGCAGCGGACTGGTGGTCAACCCACTCTACCCCCAGTTGCTCTGCAGCATTTAATTGCTTGTAACTCAAGACTTCTGTGTTGTGTGTGGCTTAGAACCAGAGCAGTGCCCCTTAGCTGCATGGGTGCAGGCGAGTCACTTAACCTCTGTCCCTCAGATTTTCTACCTGTAAAATGGGGATAATTTTCACAAGATCGTGCTTAACCCAGAGGCTGGCACATAGTAAACATTTGATAAATGACAGACTTTATTAAAGCACATTACTGTCTCTCTAATTCTACTCCCTCAATATCCTGATCCGTAAAATGGAGCATATGAACTATCTCACAGAACTGTTTGAAGGACGGGCGATATGACATGTTGAAAGCACTCTGTTAAGCTTTGTGCAATTACAGTTTCTTTTCTACACGTCAGATGACAGAATTAGGCAAGATGTCTGTGCAGTGTGAATATTCTGTGACTTAGTTATCAGTGTATCACTTAGAATGTTCCTTGCTAGGGTAGAAGTTTGGTTATAGTACTCCCTAAGTGGTGACTGACTGGTCCAATTGGCCATTTCCTTGCCTTTAGTGCTCCTGCCCATTTTCTCCTCCTTCCTTCCCTCCCTCTTTTCTTCCCTCCCGTTTTCCTTTTCTTTTTTCTTTCTTTTTTAAAAAATTGCTTCATTGGAAAACTAGTGCATACTCATTCAGTAAAACTTAGCATATAAAAAAAGAAAATAACCATAGTCTCACTACACAACCACACAAATATTGCTAATATTTCTGTGCATTGCTTTGCAGCCTTTTTGTCCAATATATAGTTTTTAAAAAGAAATAAATTGCAATTATATAGTTCTTATATGATTCTTACCTTGATATTTTATCCTGATATGTATAAAAATTAATTCCCCTTATATATCCATCTAGTGAATATACCAGAAATTGCTCAAGATTCTTAAAGATTCCTGAAGACTTATATGCATTTTGATTTCCATTACTGGTGCTATCATATGCTTTGAGGATCAGAACTGGCAAATGTTGTCACTGCCTTTAAGTAGCTGATCACCTACAGTGGGCAAAGAGTAACATCATCTTTCTATAAGCATATTAATGTTATTGAAGGTAAAACTAATTCTAAAATAATCCATTTTATCTATGTAAAATATCTCTTCGATAACTCCAATTCAGGCTAAAAGCAGAGGACCTTTTCTTTGCAACTCATTAGTTCATGTACTGTAAAACGAAGGGGAAGTGACTAGTGAGCAGATACTTAAGGAGGAACAGTGAGCCATGAAAAGGGCTTAGCATTTCTGCCAGTTAAGAGTAGAGCGGTTGTGGCTTAGAATGAAACATTGGCTGAGCATTCACTCTTTTATCGTAATTAATGAGGAATTGATCATGGGCTGCGTCTAATTTTGAGATAAGAGAGGACACTATCATGATGGTTGTCAGTGTCCAGCGATGTTAGGCCATGGGATGGTTTAGGACAGAGTCTGATTTACCTCTCGGGAGGTTTGGTTCTATTCCATGCATCAGCAAGAGATACCTTCCGGGTTCTCCAGTTTCTCTTTGACATCTGATTTACTGCTTTTAACCAACAGCCATAACCAAATAACTCTGTTAGAAATATTCTCAGAATCAATAGGCCTGTATTGTGGGTAAGTGCTGGCATGGGCTTTGTGAGAAACATTTGTTTTCTTGTTGTCATTCAAAGGCCTTATTTACAGTATTCTGGACGTTTGTCTGTTGTCAGCTAAAAGGGGTATGACTCAGTGTAGACTTGTCAAGGGAGAGGGAGACACAGGATGCTTGCTTGTGCAAGGTGTAGGTGGCGTGAGAATGAGTGTCTGCCTTCCAGGCCCAAGGTGCTTTCTACCTTGCCTATGTTTTAGTAGTATTTCACTTTATTCTGGAAAAGTGCATTCTGATATTTATTAAACATAGAGCTGATCTCTGTTCTAGTCACTGCAGCTAAAATGGTGACTACAATCCTATTCCTGTGCTCGAGAGGGAAATGGCGAAAGTGTTGCCGTACCTGTAAAATATTAAAATACAGACATTCAAGTTTTCACATCTTACTCTACTTCCCTGGAGGAAATTTTGAAGAGAAAGGTCCTGAAGACTTGTTGGGTTTAAAGTATGTAATGCCAGCTTGGCAGCTGTGGCCCACTCAGTGTCTACAACTGAATAAACGCCCAGGACATCTGGAGCAGCATTCTTTCTTCTAGTGAAATGTAGGAATCCAGAGATCAGATAATTATAACAAACGTTTATGTGTGTGTCAGGGCTCTTCCCAAACATGCTTTCACATCGTTTAATGCGGTCTTTGTATCCTTGTAAAGGCAGCTTATGTCCAAGAAACTGTGACTTGGAAATATGAGGTGACTTGCCCAAAGTGCTCAGCTGGCAAGTGCGGGAGTGTGTGTTTAGATTCAGGCTGAGCATGATGGGCATGTGTGGGGAAATGTGTTGGGATTGCTTAGTAGTTGAAGATGGTGGCATTGGGAGAGATGATAGAACAGATTAGCCTCTAAAAGAAGATTTTAAAGTGTTTCACATTGTCATGCGAATGACTGAAGTCCTGATTCTGAATAGAGAGGAAAACCCTTGCCCAGGAGACATATTCTAAACAGAGCATTAATATACATATTAGGTTAAACATATGTTTAAAAGGGTGTTAAGCATGCTTGGGAATCTTCAACAATGTTTGGATTTTATTTTCTCAATTGAGTGAACGCAAGTAGAGACATAAAATATTGGTTCTTCCAACTACACAGGACTACCATTAAAAACAAAGAGTCGCTCCTCCCACTACGTGGGAATAATATTAAAAATAAAGGGTTGTTTCTACCACTACACAGGAATGACTTTAAAAATCAAGGGTTTCTTTTCCTACTACACAGGAATGACGTTAAAATTAAAGGTTCCTTCCTCCCACTACACAGGAATGATGTCAAAAATAAAAGGTTGTTCCTCCCGCTTCACAGAAATGACGTTAAAAATAAAATGTCATCCTCCTGCTACACAGAAATGACATTAAAAATAAAGGGTCATTCCTCCCGCTACACAGGAGTGACTTTAAAAATAAAGGGTCCTAAGGCGAAAGGGTTGCCGGAGCCCAGCAGGTCGACACTGGGGTGGCTGTGAGTGTGCCACTGCAGTCTAGCCTGGGTGACAGAGTAAGACTCCAGCTCAAAAAAATAAAATTAAATAAATAAATAAATAAAAATAAAGGGTCGTTCCTCCTGCTACATGGGGATAATGTTAAAAATAAAGGATCATACCTCCCTCTACATAGCACTAGACAATTTTACCATAAAGCGAGAACTCTTACGGCTCTCAAAATAAGCTTACACTTACTTTAGTCTTTCACGGTGGTTGGGGCCTTAGCAGGCAAAGTGTGATCGGTTACCTAGTACATGAAAACGTCTCCATTTGTGTCCAGTTGTTTCCTCACTGGTAGAGTTTTGTGTGAAGTTTCAGACAAGCCTTTTAGATGTTGGTGAGGGAAATGATTAGAAGGCTTTGCCTTTCTGTTAAGTGGCCTACTTACAAATGGGAATGTGGGGAGCCGGAGGAGAAACGCCAGGGGTAGGACTGTGCCCTCACCTCTGCTGCCTGAAGCCATCTGATATGGAGAGCACCACCTCATCCAGCAAGGTTCCAAGCAGGTCTAGCTCAGACTTTTATTTCTGGGCCATCTAACTTCTTGTTTTGGTGTGGCAAAAGGTAAAAATATCTAGAAACTATGCAGTGGTCATTTGGTTTAAACAGCTTGCTCCATTTTGCCCTGTATAATTCCTCAGCAAATAATGATTATAAATAAGGAATCTCTTTTTTTAAAGTTGGAGTCTCACTCTGTCGCCCAGGCTGGTGTGCAATGTCATGATCACGGAAGCCTCAAGTGATCCTCCCACCTTAGCCTCCTGAGTAGTTAGGACTATAGCCATGGAACCATGCCTGGCTAATTTTTTTTTTTTGTAGCGATGATGTCCCAGTATGTTGCCTAGGCCAGCAATCCCCAGCCTTTTTGGCATCAAGGAACAGTTTCGTGGAAGACAATTTTTCCATGGACTTGGACAAAGGGATGGTTTCGGGACGATTCAAGCACATTGCATTTATTGTGCACTTTGTTTCTATTATTATTACATTGTAATTTATTGTGAAATAATTATGAAATTATTAATTTATCATTTTGATATCAGTCTACAAGCAGTTGATTTACCATGATCTCTATGCAGTCAAACCTCACTGCTGATGCTAATCTGGATTTACAGTTGCTCCTCAGTGCTAGCATCACTGCCTCAGCTCCATCTTAGATCACCAGGCATTAGATTTTCATAAGGAGTACAACCTATATCCCTTGCATGCGCAGTTTATAATAGGGTTCACACTTTTATGAGAATCCGGGCCACCACTGATCTGACAAGAGGTGGAGCTCAGGTGGTAATGCGAGCGATGGGGAGCAATAAATAAAAATGAAGCTTCACTCACTGGCCGCTCACCTCCTGCTCTGCAGCCTGGTGGGTTTTTGGGCTGGAGGTTGGGAACCCCTGACCTGGGCTAGTCTCAAACTCCTGGGCTCAAGGAATCCTCCCACCTCAGCCTCACCAAGTGCTGGGATTACAGGTGTGAGCCACCACACCCAGCCTGAAATCTTATATAAAATCATTTTTTGTAAGGATAAAGTATGAAAATTATTTTAAATTTATCTGGCAAGAATGATAATTTGGACACAGCATTGCATTTGTGTTGGGGCTGATGCACACAGATACCACAGTTACAGCTCTAGTAATTAGTTTTCAGGAAGCCAAGTCAGGGGGGATTGGGACAGTTGTGAGACTCTTAAAGAGCTTCTGTGATGTTTTAGGTTCATTTTCCATACACACCTGGTGGCTGGTTCTGCACAGAAGTGGAGAAAACTATCTCTGTGCTTGGATCACAATCAGTCTGCTCAGATCAGAAAAGCATGTGACTGCTTGGTTATAGGCAGTGCTAATTCCAGATCACAGGGGCCATTCTGACTGGATCCTGCTGGGGTCAAGGTCAGGCAGGGAATGGGGTGGGGGTGGGGGGGAAGCATTATGGACATCCATCCATCCATCTATTTGAGACAGGGTTTTGCTTTGTTGTCCAGGCTGGAGTACAGTAGTGTGATCATAGCTCACTGTAGCCTTGATCTCCTGGGCTCCAGCGATCCTCCTACCTCAGCCTTCTGAGTAGCTGGGACTACAGGTGTGCACCACCATGTCCCGCTAATGTTTTTGTAAAGACAGGATTTCTCACTTTGTTGCCCAGGCTGATTTCAAACTCCTGTACTCAAATGATCCTCCTGCCTCAGGCTCCCCAAGTGCTGGGATTACAAGCATGAGCCACTGCACCTGGCCTTTATATATTTTGTTCTTTATATATTTTGGTTACATGTCCCTTATAATTGGCAAATATTTTCTCCCACTCTGTGGCTTGGCCTTTGGGTTTTTTTTTTTATGGTGTCTTGAAATGCGAAAGCTTTTAATTTTGATGAAGGCTTGTTTGTCAGTGTTTTTTGTTTTCTATGATTCATTGACTGGGTGTTGCCCAGTGATGGTTTGACCCTCTTGAAGGGCCTTTTGGATGCTGGGATGTTGCATCTGTTCGCTTTATGGTACTTTTTTTTTTTTGAGTCAGAGTCTCACTCTGTCACCCAGGCTGGAGTACAGTGGCATACTCACTGCCACCCCCCGCCCCCAGTGTCGACCCACTGGCTCAGGCAATCCTTCCGCCTCAGCCTTCCAAGTAGCTGGAACTATAGGTGCATACTACCACAACTGGCTAACTTTTTATTTATTGTAGAGATGAGGTCTTGCCAAGTTGCTCAGGCTGGTCTCGAACCCCTGGGCTCAGGCAGTCCTCTTGCCTTGGCCTCCCAAGGGCTACAGAATAAATGTTCATTATTCATTAAACATATTGTTTTGGAAAATCTATTACAGATATATTTGTCTTTTTTCAGGATAAATTAACATCTACCGCAGATATTGTTGTTGTCCTGAGCAGACATTGGCATGTCTTAAGGTTTTTTTATTCAATGCTGATCTGTTTATGAAAAATTACCAGTTGAATATGAAAATTATTTTCATCTCATAATTGTTCTGTTAAGCCTTATGCATACTTTCTTCCAGAAAACTACTAATAATAGATTGTTTTCAAAGTATCTAAGAGTAATTGCCAAATAATTTTTATGGTTAACAATCAAGACATTTGAGATAGATTTTATCTATGAAAGACATTTGTGTCTGGGACAAGAAGTTCTGATGCCTAGCTGTAATGATGTTTCAGCTCTTTGAGAAAGAATAAAACAACGTTGCATTCTAGAACTTTTATTTTGTTCATGAATACAGCTAAGTCGATCAATTCCAAACAGTTTCTTTGTTTTAGCTTGGGGTTTCCTGACTGGGACCAGATGATTCTGTACTGTGTGTGACTATTCTGTGTGTTGGGAATGTACAGCAGTGTTGTTGGCCTCTTCTCACTGCATGGGAGTCCATCACCTACTCCTGATGCCCACACGTGTCTTTATGTGTTTACATATATCCCCTTGGGGGAGAATCACATCCCATAGAAAACCCCTGTTTGAGAGCTGTATTTGGAATTAGTGTTGGAAGCCAAAGATGACTCCCCCAAATACGGGTGGGAATTGTTGTGCCACCAGGATTGGCAACGTGGTCCAGAAAACTTGGAGGCAGCTATTCTGCTTGCCCCTCAGAAAGCCCTGCCCCATGTGCCTGCTCCCCTTTCTGCCTGTCTTCACACAGCTGTATGCCGCTTGACCCTGCATTGCAAAGCCTTCCAAAGGCAAACCAAGGCCAGCCCCTATTGTTTTAAGATGAAGCTGTGGTGACCAATTCCAGAGGACTCTCGGGAGAAAGTAAATGGGAAAAGGGGGCAGACGGGTTGGGTTTCCTCTGCCTTGACTTTTCAGACTTTGCCACTATGGTCTGAAGAGCACGCAAGCATGTGGAAATGTAGCTTTAGAGTGTGACTGGGAAAGGGGCATGTCAAGGAGAAGTGGTTAGTGTTGTCAGCAAGCTGAACCCCTGTCCTCCTGGGAAAGTGTGCATGTTGCTCCAGCGTGCCCAGCTCCCCTTCCCTTAGCAACCTACTGTCCCCAGTATAGCCTGTCATTGCGACTAAGACAAAGGCTGTGGCCACCTATCTGGAGGTGGGCGTGGCTGCTCAGGGGGCCATATGTGGTTTTTCCAATGTTGGTCTGTGCAGAGTCCCTGCTCTAAGGTCACACATCTTAGCCTTTAAATGCCATGCAGGCTGCAGAGACCCTTTCCCCTGCAGCTATGTCATCCACTCTCGGTATTGAGGCTGTGATCTGTCAGCCAGCTGCTGCTGCCGAGTATTGGGCAGAGCGGCACCCCTCATATGACACTCTCATGCATTGGAGATTGTGGCTGAAAGTTGTCAGTGGAGGCCACAGTGTAGACCCGTGATGTTTGTAAAGGCCTTTCTGCCTTGCTGGCTGATGAAAACCTCGGGTTCTGTACTTTTTCTAAACCACGTTTTGTTCAGTTCTTTCTTCTTTCCTTTCATGACAGCCACCTTCCCTCCAGCTGAGACCAGTCTTTGCTGCCACCTGGGCTTTTCCTAATTCCTTTCTCTTCTGTCTCAGTACCTGCCTTAACAATGTTAAGGAAAACCAGAGGAGGTGTGTTTTAGGGGTGGTCAGGTGGAAGGGAGGGGCCAAGCTGTTTCCCAGACATCATGTCCTCACTCTCATGGGAGGCTGCTAACCTGTTTGCAGGAGGATTTCATGGATGCGCAGCCGACTTGGAAAGGAAGAGAGGTGGTGACCTGAGGCTGCTCTGAGCCCCCGAACTCTCCTGAACATGGTTGTGTTTGAGGGGTGTTTGTGTCCCCATTTGAGCTGAGGAATTGAGATGCAGGGAGGTTCATCTGCCAAGGCCTTGCCAAGGGCTCAGGTTTTTTGTGTGTTTGTTTCATTCAGGTTAGTGCTGCCTTCCCAAGGGAATGGGAGTGGAACCTTGGGCTCCCCTGGAGCAGGTACCATGAGAGATCTCGTGCCTGAGGTAGTGATGCTGTGGGGAAGGCAGCTTCCATGATGAGAAAGAATAAAGCCCACTCTGTGTTCTCAGGAGAGTGCTGGCCTCTGGGAGGGCTGTCTTGATATGAGGTGGCAGCTGTCACTTCCCTCCGGGTATGAAAATGATTTAAGCCTGGACTGCTTTTCTTCATAATGATGTCACGATGGTTGCATGCACATTGATACGACAGGTACTTGGTGTCCTTGGCTGTCCTATTCCTGGCAGAGGTAGGAACCATTCAGGCAGTTTCAGTGGCTTGACTTGGAATGCACTGATTGTGTCTTTCTTGACTGAGGTGGACAGGTGGGGGGTGAGGTAAGGGATACGTGTATGTGTGTATGGCATTTGTGGTGTTTGGGGCTTCCCCTTGAACTTCAGTCTGCTTCCTGATTTGTGCTAGGAGTCTGTCACCACTTACAGTCCTGGAGAGCTGGTTGCCCCTTCCCTCTGTTTAACTGCCCATTCCCATTCCACTGGCTCATGGGCAGGAAGTTGAAGTGCCCAGGGAGCAGGCCAGGGCTGGGCAAGAAGAGGGGGAGGTACTGGGCCATGAAATGAAGCTGTGGCCTTGGTGTGCAGCTCCCTCAGAGCTCTCCAGGCTCCTTCCCAGCTCACCTGTGGGGTCACACATCCACCCATGACAGGAGTTGCCAGACGTCCTAGAGAACGGCAGCTCTGAGAAACGGTTTTTCCACAGGGAGGAGGGTTCTACTTGCCCGTACAGCCCGAGGGAAGGCTGTCCTTGCTGCTGGCGCTGAACTGGGTCTCCCTGCTTACCTGGAAGCCCTGCACGTGAACAGTTTCAAGCCGTGAGCCAAGTGTGTTATAACAGGCCTGACAGTGAGTCACCTGTGTTTGTCTCTTATGAAGCAATGCCTCACAGCTCCACCAGGTGGCTGTCACCATGCGAGGGGACTGAATCTTTTTTTTTTTTTTTTTTTTTTTTTTTTTTTGAGTTGGAGTCTCACTCTGTCACCCAGACTGGAGTGCAGTGGCCGCTCCCGGCCACCGCAGCCTCGACCCACTGGGCTCCGGCGATCCTTCCGCCTCAGCCTTCCAAGTAGCTGGAATTACAGGCGCGCGCTACCACGCCCGGCTAATTTTTTGATTTATTGTAGAGATGAGGTCTCGCTTGCCCAGGCGGGTCTCGAACCCGCGGGCTCAGGC